>ML110750.1:57259-77315 GCA_003697995.1 Taxidea taxus jeffersonii
TGAGCCGAAGGCAGCGGCTTTAACCCACTGAGCCACCCAGGTGCCCCAAGATTTATTTATTTATTTGACAGAGACCACAAGTAGGCAGAGAGGCAGGCAGAGGGAGAGGGAGAAGCAGGCTCCTCGCCGAGCAGAGAGCCCAATGCAGGGCTCGATCCCAGGACCCTGAGATCAATGACCTGAGCCGAAGGCAGAGGCTTAACCCACTGAGCCACCCAGGCGCCCCTCATCTGTGTTTTGTACTTTACACCGTACAAATCTTCTATACATTTTGTTAGATTTATTTCTAGGCATTTCATGTTTTTTTTTAATAATCAGTGGTACTTGTTTTCTTCTATAATTTCAATTGCCAATTGTTTAATTGACTTGGTTTATATGGAATGTGTACTTGCCAGATTTTTTACTTCTAGCCACTTTTTTACAGATTATTTAAGACTTTCTATGTAGAAGATGATGTCCTTCACAAAGATAGTTCTTTCTTGCCAGTCTTTATGCCTTTTACTTATTTTTCTTGCCTTATTACCCTGGGTAGGACCTAGGACCTCCAGGACAGTGTTTAAAAAGAGTGGGAAGAGGGACGCCTGAGCCGCACTGCCTTCGGCTCTCAGGTGTCAGGATCCAGGGTCCTCGGATCTTAGCCCCACTAGATTCCTCTCCAGCTCTCCCTCTCCAGCTCCCCACTGTTTGTGTTCCCTCTCTCCCTGTCTTTGTCAAATAAATTAAAATCTTAAAAAAAAAAAAAAGGTGGGAAGAGCAGACATCCTTTCTTCATTCCATCTTAAAAGGGAAGACATTCAGTCTTTAACCATCAAGAATGATGATAGCCCTAGGTGTTCCTTTATTAGGTTGAGGAGGTTCCCATCTACTCTTAGTTTGCTGAGAGGTTTTTTTTTCTGTTTATTTTTTTATTTTTTTGAGAGTTTTTGTTACACATTAAATATTGTGGAATGCTCTTTTTACATCTATGGAGATGAGAGCATGGGACTTTTCTCTATTGGCCTCTCGTTAGGGTGAATTACAATGATTGCTTTTCAGATACTGAACCAACTGCATTTCTGGGATTAGGCCCACTTGGTAAAGATCCTTTTTATGTATCCCTGTATTCAGTGTGCTAATACCTTGTTAAGGATCTTTATGCCTGTGTTTATGAAAGATACTGATACATAGTTTTGTTTTCTGGTAATGTCTTGGTCTGGTTTTGGGATTAATAATGAAGGCCTCAGAATAAATTGGGAAGTATAGCCTCTTCTGTTTGCTGAAACAGTTATTATTTCTTACTTAAATGTTGGTGGAAGGGGGTTCTGGGTGGCTCAGTTGTTATGTGTCTGCCTCTGACTCAGATCAAGATCCCAGAGTCCTGGGATGAGCTCTGCATCGTGCTCTCTGCTGAGTGGGAAGCCTGCTTCTCCTTTTCCCACTCCCTCTGCTTGTGTTCCCTCTCTGTCAAATAAATAAATAAAATATTTTTAAATTTTTAAAATAAAAATGTGTGTGTGTGGAAATCTTCAGAGAAGCTATCCAGGCCTATAATTTGCTCTTTTTTTTTTTTTAATTGAAGTTCCTTTCTCTTTGATATGTATATATTTGTGTTGTTTAGTTTCTTTCTTTCCTTTTTTTTTTTTTTTTTTTTTTTATTTATAAAGTAGGCTCCATGCTCAGCATAGGGCTTCGACTCATAACTTTGGGGTCAAGAGTCACATGCCAGAATCAAGAGCCAGCCAGGCTCCCCTGTCTGTTGCTTCTTGAGTGAGTTTTGTAAGTTTGTTCCTCTTAAGGAATTTTTCTGTTTTATCAAACAATCATTTATTTGCATAAATTTCATAAGATTCCATATTATTTACTTAATGTCTGAGGATCTGTAGTGTGATGTCTGCTCTTTCATTCCCATGGGTAATTTGTGTCTTCCCTCTTGTTCTGATTGGCTAGAGAAATATGAATTTATTGATATTTTCAAAGAGTCAGAGAATTGGTTTCATTGGTTTTTTTTCTATTGTTTCTGTATTTTAAGTTGAATTGATTCTATTTCTTATTACTTCATTCTTTTTGTTTTGGGTTTAATTGCCCCCTTCCCCCCAATTTCTTAAAGTAGAAACTTAGGTTATTAAAGATCTTTCTTGGGACACCTGGGTGGCTCAGTTGGTTAAGGAGCTGCCTTCGGCTCAGGTCATGATCCCAGTGTCCTGGGATCGAGTCCCACATCGGGCTCCTTGCTCAGCAGGGATCCTGCTTCTCCCTCTGCCTCTGCCTGACTCTGTCTGCCTGTGCTCACTCTCTCTGACAAATAAATAAATAAAATCTTTAAAAAAAATAAAGATCTTTCTTTTTCTAATCTAATAATTAAAAGCTATAAATTTCCCTTTAAACTCCTGTTTTACCTACACCCCAAAAGTTTGGCATATTGGGTTTTTTACCTTTCATTTAAAATATTTTCTGGTTTCATGTGTGATTTCTTCTTTAATGCATGAGTTATCTAGAAGTACATTAATTCATTTTATATATTTGGGGATTTCCCAAATGTTTTTCTGTTGTTGATTTCTGTGTGTGGGTTTTGTTTTTTGTTTTTTTAAGAGTTTATTTATTTGTTAGAGAGTGAGCATAGGCAGGCAGAGGCAGAGGGAGGAGCAGTCTCCCCACTGAGCAAGGAGCCCGATGCGGGACTCGATCCCAGGACGCTGGAATCATGACCTGAGCCGAAGGCAGCTGCTTAACCAACTGAGCCACCCAGGCGTCCCTCTGTATGTGTTTTGTTGTTGATTTCTGACTTCGTTCCATATGGTCAAAGAACATATTTTGTATGGTTTCAGTCATTTGAATTCACTGAGGCTTATTTTATGTCTCAGAATGTCCCCTCTTGGTGGATGTACCCTGTTCACATGAGTGGAATGTACAGTCTGCTGCTCTTAAATGGATGTTCTGTAAGTGTCAAGCAGGTCAAGTTGATTGAGAGTGGTTTTAAAGTTTTCTCTATTCTTACTGCTTTTATGTCTACTTATTCTATCAATTACCAGTAGAGCAGTGTTGAAGTCTTTACCTTAACTTGTGGGTTTGTCTGTTTATGGTGGGTTTTTTGGGTCACATTTTGCCTCATGTATTTTTTTTTAAGATTATTTATTCTAAAGAGAGAGCCAGAGCATGAACAGGGGGCAGAGGGAGAGGGAGAGGGAGAATCCCCAAGCAGACTCCCTGCTGTGAGTGCAGAGCCTGACGTGGGCCTTGATCCCAGGAACCCAAGATGACGTACAGCAAAGTCAAGAGTCAGGTGTTTAACAGACTGAGCCAGCCAGACACCCCTGCTTCCTGTATCTTGAAGCTCTGTACTGGGTGTTTACACACTTAACGATCGTTAGTTCTTAATGGATTGACCCCTTTTTTGTTATGCACACCTACTTCCTTATCCCTTAGTTATGTATCTTGTTCTGAAGTCTGTTTCATTCTATTAATGTTGCTGCACCAGCTGTTTATAAAGTGTACAGGTGATATTGTAGTCCATCTTTTACTTTTTTTTTTTTTTTAAAGATTTTATTTATTTGTCAGAGAGAGAAGGAGAGAGACCAAACGAGCACAGGCAGACAGAGGCAGGCAGAGGGAGAAGCAGACTCCCTGCCGAGCAAGGAGCCCGATGTGGGACTCCATCCCAGGACGCTGGGATCATGACCTGAGCCGAAGGCAGCTGCTTAACCAACTGAGCCACCCAGGTATCCCTACTTTTTTTTTTTTTAAGAGTGCGCACGAACAGGGGGCGCAGGGGGCAGAGGGAGAGAATCTGTGAAGCAGGCTCTATGGTGAGCGTGTGTCTGAGATCACGGCCTGAGCCCAAAGCAAAAGTCGGGCGCTTCACTGACAGCCCCGCAGGCGCCCCTCACCTTTCTACTTTTAACTCTGCACGCCTTCAGAGTGGGTTTCTCATTGATAGTGTACAGTTGGGTCTTTTTTCGGTCCTGTCGGACATTTATTTTCTCTTAAAGGTCGTGTTGCAACGGCTTGCGTTTAATGTAAATATCAATAGGACTGTAGTTAGAATCCCGTCTTGCTGTTTTTCTCTTTGTCCCATCTGTTCTTTTGTGGGTTATTTCCTCTCTTTTCCGGTATCTTTTAGCGCTCCATGCTGTCTTTCCTGTGGATTTCTTCCTCTTTGTGGTATTTTTCGGTTTGTGCAGATTTGCGGTGAGGGTCACAGTGCCCGCGGCTCTCCTGCGTGTTCCTGGTTCTCAGTGCACCCAGGCTACCTTCAGATCTGCTCTGCGACCTCCCAGGCTGCTGAGGGTGGCACAGCAGCGTGCTTCATGGCTGCCAGAGACTGTGTTTTTCCCAGGCTTTGCAGGGAAGAGGGTTTGCCTCCTTTGTCCCGCAGCTCAGGGTTTCTGCTTCGTAGGAAGGAAGGACTCTGGGGAGGCAGGTGGCTTTCTGTGCCTTTCCCCAGGGCGGCTGCTGCCCACAGCTGCCCTCCAGGCTCCCGCCCTGGGAAAGGGCTTGCGAATGAATGGGATCTCCCCTTCTCCGGGCCCCTCAGCTGTCAGAATGGACACACACTGAGCCACACTGAGTGTCGCCGTTTGTGCTCAGCGTCATACACTGCACTCCGTGGAGCACTTCTGCAGGGATGGGCTTGTTGCCCTTCCCAGTTCAGCTGACGTAGTTGCTTTGTGATGGCCCTCAGATGGGCCTGGGGAAGTCACAATACTGAAGATGCATTTCTTCTCAGTGTTAATATATTTCTATGTCTTAACCAGGAGGGAACCTAGATGACATATTTTTTTTTAAGATGTATTTATCTAAAAAAAAAAAAAAAAATAGATGTATTTATCTTAGAGAGGGAGATAGCACGTGTGCCCTGGAAGGGCAGAGGGAGAGGGAAAGAATCTCAAGCGGACTCCCCTTGGGGCTTGATCTCACGGCCCTGAGATCACGACCTGAGCTAAAACCAAGAGTTGGATGCTTCACTGACTGATCCCCCCAGGCGCCTCCTCAGTGATCTATTTTTAAAAGGCCTTTATTCCTGGCTTGTTGGGAATTGCTTTGTGTCTTGATCTCATATGCAGGCATCTTTCATAATAAAGTTCTTTCATCCTGAAAGGACTTCACCTTTTTTTCTCTCCAGCCTTAAAATAACCCATTTTGATACTGGCACATTTGATACTGTATTGGTACAGTTGTACCAATCTAGTGATTAAGGAAAAGTTCATTTTTGTATTATGCTATAATACACATAACATAAAACGTATTATATGAACCACATGTAAGTGTCCGGGTTGGTGGCATTAGGGACATTCACACTCTTTTTTTTTTTTTTTTTTTTTAAGGTTTTATTTATTTATTAGAGAGAGAGAGAGAGCAAGCACAGGCAGACAGAGAGGCAGGCAGAGGCAGAGGGAGAAGCAGGCTCCCTGCCGAGCAAGGAGCCCGATGTGGGACTTAATCCCAGGACACTGGGATCATGACCTGAGCCGAAGGCAGCTGCTTAACCAACTGAGCCACCCAGGCGTCCCAGGACATTCACACTCTTGTGGCCCTGACCATCACTCCCGCCCTGTCTCCAGAATTCTTTCCTCTTCCCAAACTTTGTCCCCCTAAACAGTAACTTCTCTGTCCCTTTCCCCTGCCTCTGATAACTAGAATGGAAGAACAGATGCACAGAACGTGGTGTGTCCACACGCAACAGAGTAGTCTTCGGCCTTAAAAAGGAAGGGTGGCCTGCTTTCTATTGCCAGGACCCGGACGGTCTCATTCCCTCATATCAGTGGAGTCGTACAGTATTTGTCACATTTGTTCCTGGCTTTTTTCAGTTAACATCGTGTCTTCCAGGTCCATCCGTGTCGTAGCAGGGGTCAGAGTCTCCTTCCCGTTGGAGGCTGCAGACTACTCTGTCTTGTGTGTTTATGCACCATGTTGTGTGCTCATTCTGCCACTGATGGATATGTGGGTTGTGCCCACCTCTTGCCTGCTGTGAACGTGGGCGTGCAGGTATCTCTTTGAGACCCGACTTTCAGATCTCTTGGGCACACATCCCCAAGTGGGATTGCTAGATCACATGGTACTTCTAGTTTTAGGTGTCTGTGAACTGCCACACCACTCACTCCCCCCATGGCCACACCAGTGTACATTCCTACTAGTAATACACAGGGCTTCTGTTTTGGGGGGTTCTAGGGGGCTTCATTGGTGAAGTATCTGCCTTCGGCTCAGATCATGATCTCAGGGTCCTGGGATCGAGCCCCACATCGGGCTCCCTGCTCAGCGGGGAGCCTGCTTCTCCCTCTGCCTCTGCCACTCCCCCTGCTTGTGCACTTTCACTTGCTTTCTCAAATAAATAAATAAAATTTTAAATAAAAAATTCCCTCTCCCTTTGTCCTTCCCCTCCTGCTCACTTGAAAAAATATTTCCAGTTTCTCTGTAACATCAGTTGTGTGTATACACACACGTGTGTGTACATGTGTGTGTGTGTGTGAGAAAAACAGCCCTTCTAGTGTGTGTGAAGTGGTATCTCGTGGTTGTGGGTTACATGTCCCTAATGACTAGTGCTGGTGAGCCTCTTCT
This sequence comes from Taxidea taxus jeffersonii, assembly GCA_003697995.1. Classification (NCBI taxonomy): domain Eukaryota; kingdom Metazoa; phylum Chordata; class Mammalia; order Carnivora; family Mustelidae; genus Taxidea; species Taxidea taxus. Next base: position 63,791 of record ML110750.1, read on the forward strand.
AGATTTTATTCTTTATAGAAACCCCTATTCAGATCCTTTGCCCATTTTTAATTTTTTTTTAAAGATTTTTATTTATTTATTTGACAGAGAGAGATCACAAGTAGACAGAAAGGCAGGCAGAGAGAGAGGAAGGGAAGCAGGCTCCCTGCTGAGCAGAGAGCCCAATGCGGGACTCGATCCCAGGACCCTGAGATCCTGACCTGAGCCGAAGGCAGAGGCTTTAACCCACTGAGCCACCCAGGTGCCCCGCCCATTTTTTAAAGTGGGGTGTGTGTCTTGTTGAGTCATAGAGGTTCTTCGTGTGTTCTAGATAGCGATCCCTTCATAGAGGGAGGATCAGCAAAGGATTTCTCCCAGTCTGTGGGTTGGACGGATTAGTTTTTGAAAGGCTGCTGCTCTTCTCCCAAGCAGCACGAGTCCATTTGCTGAACCTTTTAAACAACAAGCTTAGAGGCCGGAGAGCCACCCTGAGGACTTGGGGGTTCTATGGAAAAGGAGCTTCAGAGTTGCAGTCTGGCCAGGACCGCTGTGTCACCTTCCTTGGAGTGTTTGTAAGCATTTTCTTTGTCATCCAAAGACCTTTATTTGACAACTCTTCCAGGGGCTTCGGCCTTTTCTTCCTATTTAAGGTTCTGTTCTCGGCAGGTGTGCTGAGACCAAGGGGCTCAGTCTGTATTGTCCCCACTGTTAACGGTTAACGTGGCGCCCAGAGCTCAGCCTGCCCCACAGGAGGCAAGCACTGGAGGCCTGGAGCCTCTGTTAGTCATCTCTGGGGACAGACGCCCGTCCCCAGAAGCCTGTCCTGCTGAGCTGGAGCTGGCCAGGAGAATGGTATGGTCTCCCCGGGAGCACATTTCCTCTAGCTCTTGCAGATAATTAAATCCCTTAAAGGATTAAAAGTCCTGTGGCAAACACTTGCTGTGTCCCATTTATTTTTATTTTTATTTTTTTTAAAGATTTTATTTATTTATTTGTTAGAGAGAGAGAGCGAGCACAGGCAGACAGAGAGGCAGGCAGAGGCAGAGGGAGAAGCAGGCTCCCTGCCAAGCAAGGAGCCCGATGTGGGACTCGATCCCAGGACGCTGGGATCATGACCTGAGCCGAAGGCAGCTGCTTAACCAACTGAGCCACCCAGGCATCCCTGTGTCCCATTTATTAATGTTGGGTGAGTCCTGTTCCTGCCCGAGGGGTTGAATACCTCTGTAGAATCTTGAGGAAATGTTCCTATCACACAACCGAGCATCCAGTACGCAGACAGACGGCCAGTCCCGGGGGCTTGCGTGAGACCAGAGTGAGGACTCCTGTGTCTTCTGGCCCAGAGACTGTGTAGCTGAGTCTGTGGACCACTGTCTGGCTTCATGGACAAGCTGCTGGTGTCTGAAGAGGCTGCCTCTCTCCCCGGACAGCACCGCCCGCCCCCCGAGACCCTGGTGCACCTGCCAGCAGCTGTGAGGCTGACCGGGCAGGAGACTGCTCCGGGCCGGACTTGGGTTTCTTAGCTGGGAAATGGGCGGGCAGGACCGGATGACTGGTGGTGGAGATGTGTGGGACAGCCGTTCTTCCATCCTGGGTTCGCCACATCGGCAACATCCTGGATGTGATCTTAAGTCAGTGCCCAGACAAGGTGGACAGGGAGGGACAGAGGAAAGAGGAACCCACTCCAGATAAAGTTGAGTGAGCCCAGGAAATGGACCTCCGAGGTTTGTCTTGGGGCCTGCAAGATGGTGGGTCTCTGCGCACCTGATCCTCACTGTTCTCAGATTGGCCTCAGCAGGGTTCGATCCTGTACCCCCTCCCTCCTGATGGTCCCAGCCCCACGTCCCTGTCTCAAGGCCGTCTTGGGGGCAGCTTCTGGGCAAGGGCGACCAGAACCCACATTCCAAGGACAGGAGAGGGGCTGAGAAGCATCCAGGTGCTAGGGTCCAGCTGCTGGGTCAGCCAGCACTCACATCTTCACGATGGGTGATGCTTCCCTGTGCAGAGCTGTCCCTGCTTGTTCTGGCACCCCTCCTACACCCCAGGTTCTGGGGACACATTTAAAGGAAGAGTGCGTGGCCAGAGCACATTCTGGACTTGTACCTGTCCTGGAGGGGAGTCGAGCACTGATGCTCACGGGGACTGCCCACTGTGAGGCTCAGTCACACCCACCAGGCTGAGCCCCCGGGGCTTTCCCAAGGCTCACCTGCCCAGACCCTTAGCTGAGAACTGCGGCATCCGGTTTCACCCTCTCTCAACACCACACCTCCCTAAAAGCATGTAATTTGCAGCAAAGCCCGACCTAGCTCTGGAGCTACCCAGCTACTTTACCTGGAAACCGCCTTTTAAATTCCTGGGTTTTCTTAGTCATTTTGCAGGGCCTTGGTACATGCTCTCCAGGGGGACTGTCCTGTTTTACCTGAACATACAGGCCATGACCTTTTGTCTCCTTGCTGCCACGTGGGGAGCCCAGGAGATTACAGGCTAACAGGAGGAGGGTTTGCAGCCAGAGGAGAAAAAAGCCTCCAGCCCAGAGCCTGTTGGCGCTGCGGGAGGAAGCCCCCTGTTCCTTGTTGGGTGCTTCGTGTCCTGTGGCCTTGACCTTGGTACCCCCTGCATCAGCCATTCCTGGCCCTGACCTTGAGGATCCTGCTACCAGCAAGCCAAGAGGCCCCACCCAAGGCACCTCCTCTTCTCCACTGACCTTGCTTCCCACCATCCCTTCCGGTTCCACCCCGTCTCCCGCACCCTGTCCCCACCAGGCTGCACTTCCTCTTCAGCAGGTGAGCAGGCTGAAGGTTCGGTGTAAGAGGAAGAAAGTTCACACCCCCTAAGCCTGCCCCCCCAACCCCCCCCTGTTTGCTCTTGCCCCATCTCCTGCCCAGTGCACTCTGCTCAGGAGGGAGTTGTGGCCCCTGGCCACCTTTGTCTCAGCAGGAGGCTGGCTTCTGCCCCTGCCAGACAAAGGTCACCAACAATCTGCCAAAAGCCCTGATCCCTTTGCATCCTGGCTGCTTTACAATATTCGACCCTGTTTGTTTAGTTCCTTTTTGAAAATCCTCTGCTGGCTGCCAGCATCCTCCTGATTTCCTGCTGCTGCTCTGAGCGCTCTCCCACCCCTTCCTGGGCCCCCAGTCCCCATGTCTGTCTCTCAGGCAGGTGTGCCTGGGATCTGGCTGCAGGGTAGGCCAGTTCCTGGGCCTCCTCATCTGTAATCCAGGAAACGGGAGACCCTGCATGGCTTTCTTAGCTGGGGCAGGGAGGTTCTGTGTGTAAAACCCCTTTGGCAATCAGTAATTGGTAAACAGTGTTGGCAGTTTTGAGAATCTGGGGGAGGAAGGCTCCTGGTTTGGTCTTTGGTCCCTGTGGATAGGCTGTTTCCAGGGACCCTCTGGAACTCTGTAAGCCAGATTTGAGCAGGTGGGTGGCCCTTTTTCTCCACTGTCACCCTGTTCTCAAAGGGCTCTGACCCAAGAAGTCAGTGCTCCCTGCTCTGTGCTCAGGAGACCCACCTCCCTGCCTCCAACCACCACCAGCTCCTGCCTTTACTGGCAGGCCAAGCTTCAACCCAGAGTAAGGGGCTGGTGGGTCCCCACAGGGAGTGTCGCCATCCCCCACCCCAGCAGGAGATGGGGCAAACTGGCACCAAGAAAGGCCAGCCCTGGAGTCCCGGACTGTGCCAGAGGAGGTGGCTGTGTGTGCAGTATGTCCTAGTCTACCTAGTCTACCTGTCACTGCGGGTGTCACCAGATCATCTCTGCCTCACACCATCACTAGATGCTGTCCTTGGGAACAAGGGTGTCCCCAAGCTACACAAATGGAACTTTAGGGCTGGACTGGGGGCTCTAGAGCATTCAGTACACTGAGAAAATAACCTTGAGCCCCAACCCAGTGTGGATGTCGGGGACATGGGCATGGAGCCAGCAAGGGCACCGCCATCTGACAACTGACAACCTTTTGGGCTGGGACAGACCCAAGTAAACAAGGAAAGGAAATACTATCCGATAATGAAAGAGTGATGCAGAACACGTATGATGATGTGGTCTGTGGCTGGCCACTCATTTAGTGGTGGGGAGCGGGGGGTGGGTAATAGGAAGGGCCTTTCTGAGGGGGGCTCCAGACCTGAAGTCAGCCTCCCGCAGGTCCGGAGACAGACCCTTCCAGGGAAGGAACCGCACATGCAAAGGCCCTGCGGTAGAAACAGGGTTTGTCCGTGTGCAGAAAGATGGCCACTGGAGCTCAGGGCTGGAGAGGGAAACTGGGCATAAGGTCAGGGGGATGGCAGGGGCACGGCTGGGGGGGCTTGGCAGGCTGGCATGGCTGTAGATTGCAGCTGATGGGTGATGCTAGTCACACCGAGGGACCCCTGCCTGGTGTGGTCTGTGAGCAGTGTTACAAGTCCCCAGGAGTTCTCTGCTGGGGACCTCAGAGGCCCTGATACCAGAGCAGGCTAGGGGCCACAGGGAGGGGGAGGGAAGTCTCCTGCGGATCCCGTGGGGAGGGGTGCATGGTGTGGAGACATAAGGGTGGTGCCCCACCCCGGGCATCTGTTGGATTCCTCCATGGAGTCCCACTGGCCTCCGACCCATGTCCTAAACCTCCCCAAATCTACCCTCCCTTGAACCTCCCTCACCTGCTGGCGGTGAGCAGCAGCATCTTCAGATCCTTACCTCATCCCTCCCGGAGCCCCAGTGATGCCCACTCCGCAGGTGTCTCCCACGCCAGCCACCCCCCTCCGCAGGGCCCCCTGCCCTCCATCCCCAGCCCCTTCTCTGTGGCGCAGGGAGCTTTGCAAAAGCAGGTGTCTTCGTCCCTCTGCGATTGGAAACCCCGTGGGTCCCCAAGTTCCAGATAGACACCAAACCATCAAGGCAGAGCTGGTTACAGTGCTCGCCCCCACTGGGCTCCACCTGCCTCCCTGAGCCCCTCCCTGCTCCCCAATGGCCTCAGAATTCATCAAAGTTGTCATGCGGGGCCTTTCTTCTGGGTGCCTGTGCTCCCCATCCACGGACGCCCTGTGCTTGCAAGGGCGCTTCCAGAGCTGCACACAGGAGTCTGCCTGGCTCTAGCCGGCCTCCCCCCTGGGGCTGGACCCTGGGCTGGACACAGGGCTGCCCTTTTCCTTCAGGGCCCCTGCAGTGCCTGTCCCGCGGCCCCCTCCGGGGGAGAAGGGAGAAGGCTAAAGCCAGTAAGAGGAGGGGGCAAATCAAGGGGAAAGGGAACTTGAGCTCTGGGAGAGTTGGGTCGGCATTGCCTGCACACGCCACGCCTTGGAGTCCTCAGTCTGCTCCCAGGGAGCTTCTGCGGGGGGAAGGGCTAGGGGAACGGAGGTGGTGCCTCCAGCCCACCTCCCCATGGTGTCCCAGCCTGCCCCTGTTGCCCGGTCCTCACCCCCACCTCTGTGGCCTGGGGATCCAGCCCGGTGGCAACGTTCTGCCCGTTCTGCCCCGTGTGAGGGTGGAGGGGGACAGGGAGCTGCTCCCCTGCAGGGAAGGCCAGGGGGTCCCTGCCGGGGGAGGGCGGGTGTCCAGGTCTGCAGCAGAGCCCCAAGCAGGGAACGAGACCAGGTGAAAGCTACCGTCTGGATTTCATTTCCACCTACAGAAGAATCACACCATTGCCCGGCGTTTCTGTGCTTGCTAAGGGGCTAAGTGCCGTTGACACACCGTCACTGATGTCACCGAGCCACGTGCCCTGGAGAGGTAAGTAATTTGCTTAGTGCAGACAGCACACACTTGGCAGAGCTGACACCCAGACCCACCAGTGGCCGAGGGCCCCTTCCCGGGGGCAGGTCCCTGCTCCGCGCCCCCGGCCCCCGCACCACCGTCTGTCTGCGTGGACTTGCTGTGTGACTCTGCTTCTCTGTCCTGGTGCATCCTGAGCTCACCTCGGGAAGTTGTTCCCAGGGGTGACGTGAACTCACAAAGGGGCTCAGCAGGGGCGTCTGTATCAGACGGGGTGGGGCGGGGTGAGGTCTGGGAGCAACTGTAAGGAAGCTGGCCTCCGGCGCGGAGCCCCTGTCCTGGCCGGCTGCAGCCTTCCTCCTGGAGCCAGACGATGACACGTGTGCCTGCTGCTCTCCAGGTGACTGTTAGGTAAAGGAGTGTCCCTAAATGCTCAGCCCTGGGACCCAGGCTCCCACGCTCCTGGCGAGTTCCTGCATCTGCTGGGAGGACAAATGTTGCTTTCTTCCTCCATTGCACTCGGCTTTTGTTCAGCGGCTTTTGTTGATAAAGCCTATGAAGGCTTTAAAATTGATATTGTGTTCATATTTGGCATGAATTTTTGTTATTTTTTTTTAAGATTTTATTTATTTATTTGTCAGAGAGAGAGAGAGCACGAGAGCAAGCACAGGCAGACAGAGAGGCAGGCCGAAGAAGAGGGAGAAGCAGGCTCCCTGCCAAGCAAGGACCCCGATGTGGGACTCCATCCCAGGACGGTGGGATCATGACCTGAGCCAAAGGCAGCAACTTAACCCACTGAGCCACCCAGGCGCCCGAATTTTTGTTTTAAAAATACCACTGAGATGGGACACTTGGGTGGCTCAGTTGGTTAAGCAGCTGCCTTCAGGTCAGGTCATTATCCCAGCGTCCTGGGATGGAGTCCCACATCGGGGTCCTTGCTTGGCAGGGAGCCTGCTTCTCCCTCTGCCTCTGCCTGCCTCTCTGTCTGCCTGTGCTCGCTCTCTCTCTCTAACAAATAAATAAATAAAATCTTTTAAAAAATAAAAAATAAAATACCACTGAGGACACCTGGGTGGCTCAGTGGGTTAAGCCTCTGCCTTCTGCTCAGGTCATGATCTCAGGGTCCTGGGATGGAGTCCCGCGTCGGGCTCTCTGCTCGGTGAGGAGCCTGCTTCCTCCTCTCTCTCTCTCTCTCTCTCTGCCTACTTGTGATCTCTGTCTGTCAAATGGATAAATAAAATCTTAAAAAAAAATAAAATTAAAATTAAAAAAAAGAAAAAAGATGATTTTTTTTTAAAGATTTTATTTATTTGACAGAGAGAGGGGGAGAGAGAGCAAGCAAGCACAGGCAGAGGCAGAGGGAGAAGCAGGCTCCCTGCCAAGCAAGGAGCCCGATGTGGGACTCGATCCCAGGACGCTGGGATCATGACCTGAGCCGAAGGCAGCCTCTTAACCAACTGAGCCACTCAGGCGTCCCAAAAGAAGAAATGATTTTAAAAAATAAAATAAAATAAAATACCACTGAAATATCTATCTTGGGGGTGCCTGGGTGGCTCTGTCAGTTAAGCGTCTGCCTTTGGCTCAGGTCATGATCCTGGGATCCAGCCCTGGGTTGGGCTCCCTGCTCAGCGGGGAGTCTGCTTCTCTGGCTCCCCTGACTCTTGTCCCTGCTCATACTCCTTCTCTCTCTCAAACGAATAAATATCTGTCTTACTGACTTTGTTGTCCACCTCTTATATTTTGTGCTGGAGGCAAGTGCCTCACTCGCCCCCATCCCATCCCTGCCCCGTTGGGCCAACTGAGTGGAGTATCTTCACAATTTGGGCATCTGGCTTTCCCCAGAGCCAGCGATCCATGAGCAAGAAGGAAGCTGCAGTATTCCTTATGGCCAATGTTTCTTACGTCTGCCATTTACTATCAGTTACATGAGGTGGCCCAATTCAGTGGAAGGGACGACACAGGAACATGAAGACCAGGACCCAAGAATCATGGCACCATCTTGGATGCTGGCTACCAGGTCTCCCACCCTGAGGCTGTGGTTGGGACAAGCTTCCATGGCCTGGAATCAAGGATCTGGTGGTCTTTCCTTCATTCTTCACCACATCATCCTCCCTCAGACCCTGAGTGTTACTGACCCAGGCCTGGGCTGTGGGGAACCATGTAGACCCCACTCACCCGATTTCCGTTCATTGGTCTAGGGAGAAGTCCCTGACCCAATCAGCCCTCCCCAGGGTTTCTTAATTCGGGTGGGAGTGAGTCAGTACTGCCCGTCAGTAATAGTTTACAGCTGGTTGGGAGCAATGAGCCATGAAAGACGAGAGACCTCATTCCCGGCCTCCCCTCCCATTGTCTGTGAGCCCAGTGACGTCCACGCTCTGCCTGGTGCACTGTCAAGGTTTTAGAGCTGATCAACCCCCGCCTTCCTCCGAAGCACATTTGAGATGGGTTTCTGTCACTTCCTCACCTTCTTCCTGGGTGGCCGTCTGTCGAAGATGATACTGGAGTTCTATTACCTAGGGCTCTTGTTGAAAGTGTCAGGGGCCCCATCTCAAATTTACCGAGTCTCAGGGGTGGGTCCAAGAATCCGTAATTTTAACAGTGAAGTTTGGGTGCGCTTGTGCTCAGTGTCCTAACATAAGACAGACAGCCACTCCCTGCCTCTGCTCTGCTCAGACTTAGGGTTCAGGACAGCCAGTGCGGATATGGTCTTCAGGATCCAGCACAAGGAAGACCCACAAAGGCGGGGTGTTCACAGCTGTAGGGCCGAGCGGAGTTAGGAGCTGTGGGCATTGCAGGTGGGAGGAAGGACTCCTGGGGAGGTGGCTGGAAGGGGAGAAGCTTCTTCCAACTGTACATTCTCAGTGAGTGTTCTCAGCAAGCCACGTCAACTCATGGCTGCCTTCGTCCCCAGGTAAAAGAGGAGGTTGGCCCAGTGATTGCAAAGCTCCCTTCTAGCTCTGGAACTCAAGCCAGTGACCATGGGAGGTGAGTGATTTCCTTTCTAGAAGACTTGGTCCTCAGATTGTTCCCTGGCAGAGGGCTGATCCCTGCTCTGTTTGTTCACTCTTCCCCAGGGGCGGGGTTCCCTCTGGGAAGCAGGTGCCAAGGAGCCTGGGCACTGCTGGGCTTAGCCCTTTGTCCACAGCAACCAGCCACCCCGCCAGCAAGATATGGGTTCCTCCTGGTTGAGAGCTGGAGGAGCTTGACCCCCTCTGTGCCGGCCACACTGCTGGACCGGACAAGAATGGAGGACTGGGACACTCAGGAAACTGGGATTTGCAGGTCCCAAACAGCCTTTCATTCAGGCCAGTTGTTCTGGGAGCAGCAAGTAGCACCCAAGAACTGGTTAGAAATGCCAGTGACTGGACTCCACACTAGACCCACAGAATTGGGAACTCCAGGGGTAGAGCCAGCCCTCTGTGTTTTCCTAAGTCCCCAGGTGTTTCTTTCTTTCTTAAAACTTTATTTATTTGAGAGAGAGAAAGATCTTGAGTGGGGTGAAGGGCAGAGGGAGAGGGAGAAGCAGGCTCCCTGCTCCATCCGGGGACCCAGGGATCATGAGCTGAGGCAAAGGCTGGCGGGACATTTAAACAACTGGAATGGTGGTTCATCCCCAGCCTTCGGCTTTGTGTTTCATTATCTGATGCCGTGAGACACCACCAAGCTCAGAATGGAATCACCTCAATCAATGTGCCTGTTAACAAATCTGCAATTTGTGTTGGGGTAGATAGACTTCATGGTGCTCGGGGACCCAGGGGGATGTCCCTGGAGAGCGCAACCAGGGGCACTGGGAGCAGGACCACCACTGAACTTTTCTGAGACATCCCCGATCCCAGCGGGGGCAATGGAGCCCAGCCCCACACAGGGTGCGCATGCTGCCCTGGGCTGGAGGGTGCTCACCCATGAGATGGTGCACTGGACAGCAACCTCTTTGTCTGTTCCTCCTCCACAAAGCCCTTGGAGTACATACAGTGTGCCAGGAACTTGGGCTGGGGGCTCATGTTTCTCTGCAAATTCATTTATTTAACTTTATTTAATGAAGTCAGGCCAGAGCACCAGTCTTAGGAGCCTGGCACAGTTACTGGCGCTGGGAGAGGCTGTGGGGCTGCTGTAGGCGAAAGACCATTGGGGCGAGACTGAACTTGGGGACAGAGAGGATGAGGAGAGCTCCAGAATCCTGCAGCTTTCCTGGAGAGAGGGGCTAAGGGCCACACCCTCCCTCCCCTGGACACGGACTGCCAGGGCTCTAGCCACCTCCCTCATGTCATCCTATCCGATGGGGCTCTGACCAGTCCAGCGGTGCCCAGAACACACGCTGGGGTCCGTCAGTGCCTACTTCCTCCACCCAAGAGCAGGCCCCTGGGCAGGGGCTATCCTAGAGCCATTCCGCACCTCAGTGCCCAGCAGAGAGACCTCCCCACCCAGCTACCTGGCCCGTGTCCCCAAAGGGGGAGCGCAGAGGGTCCTGGCTGTAGCCCCCGCGCCCTCCAAGTGCTCCCTGAGCTGCAGTGAACTAGAAGGCAGCGCCCCCGCCCCTGGGCTGCAGCCTGCCAGCGCCCGTGGACCCATCATGCACAACCGCCCAGGGCTTTACTCAGTCAGCCAGGCCTGGGAGGGCTTCTAGGAGCTCAGGGTCGGGACCCGGAGTCCCCTAGGCAGCCACCGGGCTTCATCTTCCCGGCGTGGGCGCCATCTAGCGGCCGCCCCTGCGCAGAGCCGGCCGGGAGCAAAGGCTGCTGGGAAGATGGCGGAGTAGGAGGATTCCGGGCTCCGCTCTCGCCGCGAGGTCGCCAGAGAGCAGCCCCATCGGCATGAATAACTCGGAAAGCAACCGGGCAGCTGGGAGAACAGACTTTCCGCGGCCTGACATAGACAAGAGGACGCAGCGAAGCAGGTAGGGCCGGCGGAGAGGCGGGCCCCGCGGAAGGGAGGGCGGCGCGGCAGGAGAGGGGAGGCAGCCGACAGCTCCCCGTGGGGGAGCCCCCGGGGAAGACGCGGGGCCGAATGGCCTGAGTACTTAAAACCGGCGGGACCTAACCCGTGGCTTTTAAGTTAGCAGCTTGGCTCAGGGAGGGCAGGCGGGTGAGAGAAAGCCGCGTCCTTGCCCTAAAAGGACAGCGGGACAAACAGCCCCTGAGGTACGGGGTAGAACTGGCGGTCTGAAAAATGCCTGGGGTAAACGAGAGAGTTTGATTCATCGCGACCTGTGTCCCGGAGGGACAGAGGTCTGTGAGGACCCCTCCAGGGTCAAAGGAGCTTGCAGGCGCTTCCCTCCCCACCCGACAGCCTAGAGCCCTAGCAGCCTGCCTGTGGGAACCAGCGCGGAGACGCTCCACCTAACTAGCTCGCACCTCCAAACAACCCCTTCCTGCTTCTGTGCAGCCACCCCTCTGGCCTAGCCTGCCTGCGTCCAGGTGTGGCAGGGCCCTCCCGCGGGGAACCACCACCAGGTTGCAAAACCTTGCTAACCCTGCCCCTCCCGAGCGTTTCAGATCGCTTGCTCTCGGCAAGATCCATCAAAGCACCGCCACAAGCCTGACAGTTTGTGCGCAGCCCAGAGGGAGGCCAGCACCACCCCAGAGAAGGTCCTGCGGGGGGACAGTGGAGGACTGCCAGATGCCAGTCAGCCTGCAGGCCCTGCCCACCTCCAAAAGCTTCTCAGGGGACAACACCGGGAAAGTGCCTGCAGTTGGTGTTTACTTCATCTCTGGTAGATGCCTGGTCTGACTCAAGTCAAGCCCAAGGTGGCCCCTGACTGGCCCACTAACACCACGGTGACCAGACCCTGCCCACAACAGGCAGAGTGCCATCCCAGGCAGGACTGAAGGCAAACACAGCTCTCCCACAACAGTAGGACACCCCTGGAGCAACACACGCAGGAGACGCCCCTGAAAGTGCCAGGTTTTGGGGAACAGGGGACATTGCAGTGTGGGACTTCTTAGTCATAAAGCCACTACTTGCAAGTGCAGGAGACATCACTGACTTTCCTAACACAGAGAAACAGACATAGCAATAGACAGAATGAGGACACAGAGGAATATGTCCCAGATGAAAGAACAGAAACAAATCACAGCAAGTGACCTAAGTGAAATGGAGATAAGAAACATGTCTGAGGGGCGCCTGGGTGGCTCAGTGGGTTAAAGCCGCTGCCTTCAGCTCGGGTCATGATCCCAGGGTCACGGGATCAAGCCCCATATCGGGCTCTCTGCTCTGCGGACAGCCTGCTTCCTCCTCTCTCTCTCTGCCTCTCTGCCTACTTGTGATCTCTGTCTGTCAAATAAATAAATAAAATCTTTAAAAAGAAACATGTCTGATACTGAATTTAAAGTAACGTTGGTAAAGATCCTCACTGGATTTGAGAAAGGAATGCAGAACTTCCATGAGACCCGCCACCAAGAGTTAGCAGCCTTAAAGAATGAATTAGAGCCACTGGACTTACCGAATGGAAATAAAAATAGACCACCTGGAATAAATAGCAAACAAGAGAAGTAGAAGAATGAATCAGCCACCTGGAGGACAGGGTCTTGGAAAGTAATCAAGCTGAGCAGATGAGAGGGGAAAAAATACACAAAATGAGAATAGACTCAGGGAACTCAGCGACACTGTCAAGCATAACAGTCGCATGACAGGGATCCCAGAAGGAGAAGAACAAGAAAGGGCAGATTTGTCTGAAGAAAGAATAGCTAAGAACTTCCTGAATCTGGGGAAGGTAAGAGAAATCCAGATCCAGGAGGCACAGAGAGTCCCCAGCAAAACCAACCCAAAGAGGTCTGCACCAAGACACAAAGTAAATACGATGGCCAGAAGTATTGTTAAAGAGAGATTTTTTAAAAAAATATTTTACTTATTTATTTTGACAGGGATCACAAGTAGGCAGAGAGGAGGAAGCAGGCTCCCTGCTGAGCAGAGAGCCCAATGCCAGGCTCCATCCCCGGACCCTGGGGTCATTACTTGAGCTGAAGGCAGAGGCTTTAACCCACTGAGCCACCCAGGCGCCCGATAAAGAGAGAATTTTAAAAGGAGCAGGAGAAAGGAAAGCAGTGACATACAAGAGGAAACCCAAATAGCTATCATTGGTTTTTTCAGCAGAAACTCTGCAGGCCAGAAGAAAGCGGCACGATAAATTCCAATGGCTAAAAGGAAAAAATCTAGAGCCAAGAATACTCTATCCAGCAAGGCTTTCATTTAGAATAGAAGGAGAGGTAGAGTTTCCCAGAAAAAACAAAAGTTAAAACCAGCAACGTCGGGACGCCTGGGTGGCTCAGTTGGTTAAGCGGCTGCCTTCGGCTCAGGTCATGATCCCAGCGTCCTGGGATCAGTCCTACATCATGCTCCTTGCTCAGCAGGGAGCCTGCTTCTCCCTCTGCCTCTGTCTGCCACTCTGTCTGCCTGTGCTCGTTCGCTCTCTCTCTCTATCTGACAAATAAAATCTTAAAAAAAAAAAAAAAAAGCTACGTCCTTATCACCCAGGATGCCATCGGCCTGTGGGTCCCAAATTCACAGTCCAGCCGCCCTCCTGCTCGAGTGAGCATGCCACGGCCTGCCACCTACTCAGTGCCAAGTCAACACGCCTTCACCACAGATTGGCGAGAACTCAAACTGACGTTCTTCCCCTCAAATTTCAGCCCCTGTACTCAAGTTTGTCCGCAAAAGTGGGCATAATTATAACAGCAGGATGAAGCATCCCCAACAGTGACACTAATTTTTTGAAATAATAGATCATGGATAAAAGGAGTGTGCTAGGCTGAGAACATCTCCAACACTCACATCAAAGAACAATACATACAGCATGAAGCTAATTACTAAAAGAAACCCAAGAAAAATAAAACCGGATGAAATCAGAGAGGGAAACAAACCATAAGAGA
>RCUC01164967.1:0-28627 GCA_003697995.1 Taxidea taxus jeffersonii
TTGATAGCGTAGCCGAAGGTTACTTGGAGGTGAATGTTCAGGGTAGTAAAGAGTAACAGTACATCTTCAAATTGGGTCTAAACGAGGACTTTTAACCCAAGGTAATTATTTGCTTATTTGCTAAACCACTGCCTTTTCTAATCATTCTGTTAAAAACAAATGTTAATGGAGACTTGCTCCAGGTCATAAAACAGAAGACGTGGGAGATGCAAACACACCATGTTTGTGAAAGTGCCAGCGTGTTTGCAGTTAACAATTGGCAGTAATTATCGCTGTTATTTTCTCAAACAATTGGTTTACTTTTGGGGAAGAGAAGTAGAAACATCAAGTTTAATGAATTTGCCAACCGTTCCTACTGCATATCTGCATTTGTGTAAGTCTCCATGTAATCGATCAATGAATAAAAATAAACTTTGAATTAAAAGAAGAGACTGCTAACAACTAACTACTTCTGTAGATGTAGTTAAATGCACTTTGTCAGCGGTGCAAACGCTTCCCTTCCTGATTGGAGAGGGTCCCAAGCGCCAGTTTGTAACATGGACTGGTTCTCCTGCGGCCTCTTCACTATTTGCCTCTCAAACTGTTCATTCATTTCAAATGAGGGAATATGTTAAACAGATTTGTCCTCTGTGAAGTGTGACATAGAAGCAAGCACCGCTGGCTGCTCTTACGGCCTGGCCCGTGGGATCCCGTGTCTAGCTTCTCATGTGTCCTGTGTTTTCGTCTCAAGGACAGATTTTTGGTAAACGGGGGTGTCAAGGGTTTGGGTTTTCCTGGATGTGATCTGGTTGACTAGAGCAGGCTGGGGCAGAGACGAAGGGCCGAGGGCCTGGAGAAAGGATCTGTCCACAAGGATGGGGAGGCTGCAGCCGTGAGGGTGTAAGTCAGGAGGTATTTTGGCAGACAGAACAGACTCCAGGGGCAGAGCGACTGTGTGCTGGGGCACCTGGACCTCCAGAGACTGTGGGGACAAGGCAGCACACCTGCTGGTCGTGAAAAGGTCACTAACATGGTCCCTTGGGGGGACACAGATTTGCATTTCGGTTTTACCAGCCAAAGGCTGTTGGCTTGGGGGTCATTGAAGGTCTCTAAGCCTGAATTTCCCTCATTATACAGTGGGATGACAGCAGCCTCCTGAATGAGTTAACGTGAGGATAAACACTGACCATCTGTGTCAGGCATTAACTGAGCACCCGGCGACTCTCAAGTGCTCATTAACTGTCAGCTCATACATTTAGAATGACAATTTTCAAGTCAGAATCAGTTGGTTTCAGCTACGGGGAAAGGGCTGATTCTGCTGCTTAGGAGCAGCCAAAGGCTCCCTGGGAGGAGATAGAGGAGGAGGGGGAGAAAGGGGGCTCGGCCAGCCCCACAGACCACGGGTTACCACGTGGAGGAAGAGGCACAAAGCCTGGGGTGGGAGAGACGTGCCTGCCGTTTGTGTCGCCGCTGGGGAGGGGGCATCTTCTCAACACCTGCTGGCCCTCCCCTTGGCCCGGGGATCACTTGCAGCAGATGGTGCTGCAAGGCTGTGCGGAGCGTCACCCAAGCCCTAGTCTCTCTGTATCAGCCTGGGACACTCTGTGACACCTGGTCGTAGGTGTGCGGCAGCTTCGTGACACACAGAGAAATGGAGGTAGGGTGAGAGGGAGAGCCCCACAGGGACATTTCAGAGGAGAGGAGCAGAGCGACAACACACCCCATCACGTAGTGTCAGAGGAAAGGAGACATTTACAGTGCTCACGATCCTCTGACAATGTGTTTCAACACTTCATTTGACTTGGAATGATCTTAATTATTCTTCACACTTGGGCACAACACATCCCGCCATTTGCAGAGGACACACAGGCCATAAAACGCATTAAATGAGCGCAAGGCAGGAGCCTCTGGGAAACATGAGGCACTTGCATGAGCTCTTCCCAGATCCGGGGAAGACGAGCCCGTCGAGTGAATGAAGGACGTGATGCTGAGTCAGTGTCCCTCAGGCGGTGAAGCGGGCAGCTCTGAGGCCACACGGTTCACCGTTACCATGGGCGCACCTCACCATGGTAACAATGAACCGCAGAGATGGGGCCTCACGCTGAGGAAGATCTTGGAAAAGTGGAACAGATGGCCCGTTGCCTGTTTCTACTTTGGTCATGAAGGATGAGCAATGGATCCAATTATACCACGGGAAGGGGAGAGCCATCGAAGACACTTGTGATCTAGTGGGCTGGCCCTGGAGCCTTAGCACAGCCCCATGTGCATTGGTGTCAGCCTCGCTGAGGAGTAGCCATGGTGAGGAGAGGCCTGCTCCAAGAAGTCGGCTGGGACCACACATCACCTGGGGAAGGAGCTGAGGAGGGAAAGGGTGAGCAGCAAGCCCAGCAGACGGTTCTCGAGGTCTATGCAGACAACAGCATACCTTCACCACAGAAGACTGCGATAAGAACAAAACAAAAACCAGAAAAACCACCTTTATTCTCTATTCTTTTGTCAAAGAAAGATGAAGGGCTCGCTTGTTGATGTTTGTGTTAATGGCTCAGAGATGCTTCTAGTGTTTCCCATGAACGTTGAGAAGAAAGATCATTATTTTATATTAAAGGAAACGAGGAGCCTATGTCCTAAAAGAACTTTCTCTAAAGCTGGTTTTGTAGTAACTCATTAAAGGTCTCTTGTCAAATCAATTTGGACCACCGAAAATGGAAAGTGTCTGTTCCTGAAAGGACCTCACAGTCTTCAATGACATACATTCTGGTTATGTAGGCACAGCCTGTAAAGCATGGCATTCTCAAAGCTTCTTTAAGTAAGAAGCCCTTTTTGTCTGGACTATTCAGCTGAGGAGGGAGCAGGGGTACATTTTAGACAAATGTTTTGCAGAAACCTCTTTGGAAAAGGCTACTTTAGGGATCTTTAGGCATAATTACAGTTTGGAGCTGGTGACAAAAGTCACACAAATTAGCACAGTGAAAATGGTTGGGATTCTACTAATCTAGTTAAGATTAGGAAGGGTTCCCTCCATGTACTTTCTTCATGTGTAAAATGAGAATAATATCCCAGTTTTGAATTTTTTCAGGAAATCCTCCATGCACGTGGCTGATTTATGTTTCTAGTTAGTCATGGGCATGAAATAAAAGCTGAATCACAACCGTTTTCCAAAGAGGAGGTTCTAAAGGAAAATAAAAGTGATCTAGTGATTGACACCTACTACTTTGTTTTCAGGAGGCTTAGATTCAATGCCTTGACAGTCTCAAAAGCTTTGCTGAAAAATGCTATACCCTTAGGAGAGGATCTGTGCTCTGTTCAATTAAATAGTTAATATATTCATCCCCCAATAATCTTTTGCAGAGAGAGTATGCCATATTCCCAATCAGAGATGTGATAAAGAAGCAGCTATGCTTCAGAAAGCTTATCCCGAATAATGCAGGATTAACAGCTATGTGGTCCAGTCCATAGGTAAGTGTACGCAATTACATATGTTTTCAGACCACGAATAATCAAATCAGCCTAGAAATTCTCCGTGTTTATATTCCTGGGGCACCAAATTGATAGCAGACCTCCAGCTCAATATTTAATGAATCTTCTCGGGAAATCTTCACCGATAATGAAAAGCACCACGGAGCAGGCAGAGCAGCAAGCTCCCTGCCGAAAACACTGCCAATGGGCGTGGCAAGCCGGACCGAAAAAGGAACGTGTTCACTCTGAGGCTGCCGGTGGCAAATGTGTTCTGCAGAGGAGCAGGGGGCTGCTGAATCTGCCAATCCCAGGGCAGCCTGGGGCCTGAGAGGCAGAGCGACAGTGGCTGGGGAGGAGAGGAGAGGGGAGGGAATGCTGCACGGAGACGGAGAGGAGATCTGGTCTGAGGGTCAGGAACTGAGGTCCCGGCTCTCCTCCAAGCTCTGCTGCTATAGGCCATTCTCCTGGGTGGCGGTCCCTGCCTTCCACGCTCCACCTTGGTAATCACAAGCCAGGGTGGCCTTGGGGCTGCGGGGTTGCTAATGGGCTCTGAGAGCCGCCCACTCAGATGACCTCCACCGATCTTGTCACTTGGAGGAGAGTGTGCTGGAGAAATAAGTGTTGTATTTGCAAAGAAAAAATTAATCATCCAAATTAAGTGGGAAGATTCTGGCCTGATGCAGTGAAAATGTTATTGAAGGAGAAGGAAGAGGTGAAAGGGGAGTGTGGGTGAGAATATTCCTGTGTATGTTGTTAAAGAATAAAATTCAACTGAGAAAAATTTAAAGGTCTTATTGGCTTAATTCAATAACTCATGAACTGGGCAGCATCCCGTCTGGCAAGCAGCAAGTAAGGAGCCCCGAGGAGCTGTAGGGAATAGGAGGCCTCTACAGGCAGGAATGAGGAGAGTGGATTGCTTCTGTCCTTCGTCTGGGGGGAGAAGGGATCTGTAGAGAGGACTGCCTCATTAGTAGTGCAGACCAGGTAATTCCAGATTCCTTGGTGACAGTTCCAGTCTGGGGACAAGCTGACATTGCAATGAGCTATTGTCTTGGTTTCCTGGTGTGGGGCTTAGCACCAGCGACTCCATTTTGGGCCTTTGTCTCTTTGAACAACGTGACTCTATGGTTGTACATCGGCACTCGAGCTCCCTATTTCTCTGACTTTGGTGTGGTGAATAACAGAGCCTCAACGTGGTAATATTAGAATAATTAACATTAAATTATTAATTAATTAAACAGCACCCACTTCCCAAGGGCTTCTGATGTTTCAGGCACTGTGCTAAGGGCCCTGTGGGCTCTACCTCATTCCATTTTTACTGTACCAGGCACTATTATCCCCACTGTACTTATTAGGAAACTGAGGCCCAGAGAGGTTGAACAACTCATTCAAGTCCACACGGCTAGCAGGCAGTAGAGCATGGTTTTCTAACTCCAACGATGGTTCTTACCTACAAAGCTGTACTCACAGTAAGTTGTAAAATTTGGGGTGAGGGGATGAAATAGACTTGAAGGAGCAGAACACAGACTGCCATCACAGTGCTTCTGCTTAGGAAGGGAAGATAAAGTATCTCAAATAGTACATTAGGTGTTTCTAGGGGTGTGTGGGGCTGGGAAGGGGAAAAGCAGGGTGCTGTCGGGCCTTTCACAGGTGCCTCTGGCCAAACTGCTCCCGTACCTCTCTCCGCCTCTGTCCGCAGCCCCTGCATGACCAATCAAACAGGAAATTCAGGTGCATCCTTCCCATCTCAAATCGGTTTTAGAGTTTCTGCTGACTGTTCCGGACAACAAAAATCGGGGATCACTGCCTCTTACCATCCCCTGCTGCCTTCACTGCATACAGAAGGAAAAAATGTATCTTTCTGACTTATATGCTCGATCTCTCTGCTGTTTTGAGCCTCCTAGATGTGGCAAGGGAAGAGAGGTGCATCTAAAATTCTGAGTCCCTACCTTTCTCAGGGGACAGACTGTGCTTATTCCTTTGGGGAGTGTCAGAGGCAGAGGGTGACAGGCAGTGCTGGGTGCCCTGGCTCATGCGGGGTCCAGAGAGGTTGATTTGACCCTGGGAAATGTGCGGTTGACTTGATGAGTTCCTTCTCTCCTGGATGTTTTAGGGAGTCTGCCAAAGGGTCACAAGGATCCTCTAATGTGAACCCCGTCATTCTGCTGTCTGTCCCAGCACTGGGAGGGTATGTTTTTGTCTCCGGAGAGGTTCTCTAGGATAGGCCTGAGGCCCGAGGCCCGAGGAGTCTAGAGTCTAAACGCATGCACGGGTGTCCTCTGTGGAGGCACGAGGGCTCTTATTTCCCCAGATCAGCCCCGTCACTTCGAGGGGAGCTAACCTCCTAGAACTCTCCAGGAGCCAAAGGGTGAGGGGCGGGGGCTGACAAGAGCAGTGTCTTCTCTGGTTTCACAGCACGAATGCTCCCACCACCCCTGGGGCCCGATGCTTCAGGGGGGGGGGGGGGGGGGGGGGTGGGGTAGAGCATTTTAGCACAAAACACAACATAACACACACTTATCTTCTGCAGCAGCCCGGCAGGGGGAGAAGGGGAAACTCAGGTGCGGACCCCAGAAGGCTCCCCAGATCCTATTTCCTGCTTCAAGACGAAGGAGAAGGTGGTCCTGCCCGGCAGTGCCTCTCAATGATGACCATGCCTGGAACACAGAGCTGTTCTAGCAACTGTCCTGCAGGACAGACATCCTCTCAGATGGAGTCTCTGATGTGTGAAGTGACACAGAAGGAGGCCACAGCTTTGACAATTTTAACTTCATTCTCACCAGCAAAACAATTGAAATTCTTTCTGCCTCTGTACATTTCTATCGGCAAACGTGGGAATACAGGTGATTCTCCTTTCCTTCACTTTTCTGGACTCGAATATTCAATTTGTCAATAAACAGTTTAAATAATTGCTTCAGAAACATTTGTTTGTGAATATCAGCCATCCTAGAATGAATTCCTAAGCTGATAGCCAAGTAAAACTCTGTAAGTCTTTTCCCCAGAGTAAAGTTCCCTTTAAAAGAGATTTTTTTTTTTTTTCCCAGCAAGGCTTGGAAGGTGTGGATATACATCCACATGTACATAAATAAGCCCTCCAAACTCCTTGCAGCCTATTTGGTGTCTTCGCAAACGAACGCAAAGGTGGGTCTGAAAGGTTGCTACTCTTTTCCCCTTGGCATATGTTATCTTCCAAATTCCTGGATGCGGTGGTTCTGGGGTTAATGTGTAGGATTAACTATGCTTCATGGAACTGTCTTCTCTCCTCCTATTCTTCAGGGAGCAATGTCAATTACTGCACATTGTATTTCTGATGGCTATAGCCAATTGGTTGTTTCAACTCCAAACTTTCCACCTAGATCGAAGTAACTATGGTGAGTAAATGAGATTATGTAACCAAAACAGAGAATTGACTTAGCCCTCACTTACATGCTGACACCCTTAATGTGTATGTGCCTCACTTACATCAATCACAGATTGTTCCCAAAAGATGTGCAGCCACAGCCCCGACTTCCAGATTTGCTGACTGTTTTGCAACGTTGCGAAATTAAACTCATGTTGTGTCTTTAGCCATAGTGGTTACAATTTCTGTTATGTATGTCATCTGCTGCTGCTCTCCGATTGCCATGACTAACTGTGCACAACACAGACAATGATTTACACATTTTTTGAGCAGATGAAGACAATTTATGTAAAGAAGTGAATGCCCACCAAGAGGAAGGATTTGTGCATCTGTGACTGGGACTTCCTGCTTTCCCACATGCCCAGGCCAGGACGGCACCTTCCTCCGGGGTAGGTGCTTCTACCTTGACAGGATGCATTTCCTTATACTGTCCAGAAGCCAGGAGAAGACAGAGCCATAATTCTTAATTTTGACTCCCAGTGAAAGCCAGTATTGGAGCCTGGGGAGACAACTCTCTAAGTACACTGACTGGAGAGAAGGAAGTTGAGTCAAAAGAAGTAGAGATCAATATGGACTCCAAGAAATGGCACATCTTGGTATTCCATAGAATAAATATATATGTTTATTCTTACTTGAACAGATGAGCCAGAATTTAATGCATCCTGCAAAGGGGCCAGATTTCTACTGGCCAGTAGCAGATGATGACTTATGCCAGGTAAGGAGTAAAGAAAAGCTAATTTAATTAATTTCCTCACCAGGGTTTCTCCACTAAGGAAGGATAAACTGGGAAACAGACCACTGAGATACTTTCTAATATTCATTTATCTTTATTTTTTTCAAGATTTTATTTACTTATTTGAGAGAGAGGGCAAGAGAAAGCGAGAGATAGAGCATAAGTAGGGGAGAGAGGGAGAGGCAGGCTCCCCGCTGAGCTGGGAGCCCGACATGGGGCTCGATCCCAGGATGCTGGGACTTGAGCCGAAGGCATACACGTAACTGACTAAGCCACCCCTGCACGTCTCTAATATTTATTTATAAGAATAAATAAAAATAGCCTGCATTCCATTTATGATTGAGGTTTACTACCTATCTTTAAGTTGTATGATCACCTAGTCAACTCTGGCCACAGTCAAAGCGAGGTCGTGAGTCATCATCTGGCTTTTTTAATCAACATAGTCATGAATCTCTCTTGTATGGACTGAAGGGCTGTTCATTTGTTTCTTTTTTTTTTTTTTTAAGATTTTATTTATTTGTCAGAGAGAGAGCACAGGAACGAGCACAGGCAGACAGAGTGGCAGGCAGAGGCAGAGGGAGAAGCAGGCTCCCTGCCGAGCAAGGAGCCCGATGTGGGACTCAATCCCAGGATGCTGGGATCATGACCTGAGCCGAAGGCAGCCGCTTAACCAACTGAGCCACCCAGGTGTCCCTGTTCATTTGTTTCTTAAAGAGTTGTTTAATGCTTATTCTCTAATAGGTGCCAGGGATATGACGGTGACCCAAATCCACCAAGCACCACTCTTATGCAGTGACTTTTTAGTTCTTTTTAGTTCTTAGTTTCTAAGTGAGAAACGAGGAACAAACATCCATATGTCAGGTAGTTCCAGATCAGGAGAAATGCTATCAAGAAAATGGATCAGGGGCACCTGGGTGGCTCAGTGGGTTAAGCCTCTGCCTTCAGCTCAGGTCATGATCTTAGGGTCCTGGGATCGAGCCCCGCATCGGGCTCTCTGCTCAGCAGGGAGCCTGCTTCCCCCTCTCTGTCTCTGCCTGCCTCTCTGCCTACTTGTGATCTCTGTCAAATAAATAAATAAAATCTTAAAAAAAAAAAAAAAAGAAAATGGATCAGAGTGAGGGGACCCAGTAGGAGAGCAGAGCAGGCTATTTTTAAAAGTCACTGCCAAGGAAGGCCTCTCTGAGGAGGTGAACTTGGAGTGGAAACGTGAAATGACATAATCTGTATGATTATGCAAAGCATGTAAATCTGTATGAATTTGGAAAGATAATTAGTTAAGATGAGATCATATCAGAGTAGGGTGGGCCCGGATCCCATGACTGGTGTCCTTAGAAAAGCACGAACAGGACACAAAAAGGAAAGACAGCCTCAGGAAGAAACAGACTCACCCGGGGAGAACTCTGTGTGGACTTGAAGGCTGAGACTGGGGTGAGGCATCTACGAGTCAGGGAAGGAGAGAGGAGGCAGGAGCAGACCTCTCTTCCAAGCCTTCTGAGGAACCAGCCCTGCCAACACCTTGATGTCAGACTCCCCGCCCCCAGAACTGTGAGAGAGTGTGTGTCTGCTGTTTAAGCCTTAAGCAGCCCCTCACTAACCCCCGGCAGAAATAGCTGTGTACATTCTAATCACTCTAATCAGATTCCCACTGTCTTGTTCTCAGTTTTCTGACAATATCAAACACCAGTCTAATTATTTGGGGGCAAACTTTCTTCAGGATGGCACCTGGATGATTTTGAAGGTGACCTTCCTCATTCGGCTCCTAGGGGGACCTCACGAGCACCTCTGAAAACAGACCAGCCTCCAGTCAGATGCAGGAGGAGACACGAGTTTGACCATTGGAATAGCCATATGACATAAAATTGACAGATATTTAATTGTGAGATGCCTCTGCTCTACCGAGCAGTTTTCTAAAGTAAGCCACACAGATCAGCTGATCAACAGACTAGAAATCAATGGGAAATTAGAAGGGTAATGTCTGTCTCAAAAAAGATGACTTGCCCAATGTTCTAATAACAGAGAGCAACCAAAACACTTGAAAAATTAATGTGAAACCCACCATCGATCATTTTAGATATTTATGGCCAAGGAACTGTGTTGTATAACTGGATTGCCCAAATGCATAGCAACATGAGGCCTCAGACCCAGAGAAGGGGAATTAGATGGAATGAGCACTGACCTTTACTGCTGATGAGAATTAGAATCAGCATCTCTGAGCACTTCTTGTTTCACATTGTTCTTAATTGAACAATATTACAGAAATGACAAGAAATGACTTGGTATTGATGGAAATGGCTCTCATGGATGGGAGTGTTCTGACACAGGAATTCCAACGTTTTCTAATTTGAAAGGGGCTAAATTGTATTTTTTTAAAAACTAAATAGTATTTTTATAAACTAATCTCGAGAGGAGACATGTCCAACAAACGTCTAAAACTGATCTATAAGATTTCACTGTCTCGGGGATCCAATTACATGGAAATTCAGGCCATCTTACTATGCACATGAAAAAGACAATTAATTGGTCAGGGGTCTAACAGCTTTAGACAGAAATACCAGACAAGTCTGAGAATTGCCCGCATCATACAGAAGCCACAAATTGGGCTGTCAAAAGCCAGTCCCGTTCGATATTATCCTGTATACACCAAACACACCAGGATCTACAGAAAGGAGAAATCCCTGGGGGAAAAAGAAATCCTAATGGGATCAGGCAAGGACTCCAAGTAAGCTACTGGCATGAACAGAATCTGCCAAGGTCAGTCAGAAGTTGCACCTGACAAGCCCACAAAAAACTGGCCCCAAACCAAAATATGGGACATTGTGGCCAGTCCAGTGGGCAGGGTCTCGCTAACCCCCATCCGTGAGGGTCATAGCTTCTGCTCTGCACCCTAGCCTACTACATGCAACACTGTCCTCCCTCACACTCACAGAACATTCTCACTGTGCATCGCCCCCCAGACAAAAATCAGTCTTGGCCAAGAAAATGGCAGAAAAATGGTTATATTAGCAAGATAATTGTTTCCTTAGCCTCCCTTTCTGACTCTTGATCTTTATGAGTGTTCTCTTCCAGTCTTGGGTTCCAAGACCTCATTGCTTTCTGAGTCTTCTCCCAAGAAAAGCAAGCACTAGTCTAGATCACCATTATCCTTTGATAGAAACTCACTTATCAGTATGAGAAGAGCTGTATACTCATACTCATACTCATACTCATACCCTCATACTCAACACACCTTTCTTTGGATGACCCATGGGATGGTCATCTACAGGCCATCAGAGACATCTAGGAGGGCCACAGCCAAAGAAGTGGAAGTGCCTGCTGGGGAAGGCAGGCATCAGGAAAAGGGGCACAGTACAGAAGAGTCTGCCAGGTGAGGCATGACTCCAACAGGCAAAGGAAGGAGTGGGGGATGGATGGGTTGGGGCAGTGTAAACTAATGTGGGTTTGAATACTACTTCTAAAACTTGCTAAAATCTAATGAATAAGGGAAATCTTGTGCTGGTGCCTAAATTCATCTTATACCTAGAGACGTCCTAAAAATTAAAATTTTAGTCATTTTAGGCTATCCAAAGGAATAATTTCACTGTTGATACTTTGCACTGACCTCAAACATTAACCATGACCTCAGTGAACTCTCTCCCCTTATCTATGTTTTTACTGCTCTGTCTTGCTCTCTCTGATTCACCACAGCCATCGCTGTCACCATTATGGTGACTGCTGGAGAGCCAGCCCACAGCCTCAAGGCCCGGGATTGCTGCCACACAAACCACTCGGTGGCTAGGACCCCAGCAGACTTAGGAAGCTACACTTGGCTGCTGTAGAAGCCCGCTGGTATGAGGTTTCGGGAGAGGACGACAGCGATGTCAGGACATGTGAGAGCAGAATGCCCTCGGAGTTGGGCTCAGAGCAATGGTTACAGAATGGGAGCCAAAACGGAAAGGCTATTGTTCCAAGTCTTTGCTGCCCTCCCTGGGGAAGCATTCTCTCCCCTGCCCCGCTGCCTAGCCACGTAACTTGAGGCAGCCAATGAAGGGAGTGTGAGGCCTTGGTGTCACTTCTGAGAAGAAGTCTTGGGGTGGGCATGTCATAGTCCATGTGTTCCCTTTGCCACAATGACTGTACTGATCACAGTGTGGACTGCCCCACCGGCTTAGGTCTGGGGGCGTGGAGAACATGGAGTAGAGCTACACAGTAGATTCATCTCTGTCTGTTGGTTGATCTGTCTATCTTCTATCTACCTTATGTATCATTTATTTTATTTATCAATCTTACCTTTTCTACCTGATTATCAATGAATAAGCTTCTGTTGTTGTAAGCCACTATGATTTTGGGTCTGTCATCTTGCCTTTACCTAGCCTGACCTGTTCTACTACGATAAGAGAATGTCAGGAACAGGGTATCTCTAGCCGCTGATGAATGATATTCTGCATGTGTGTGTGAGTGTGTGTACACACATGGGAGGTAGAATGATTCACCGGAAACAAGGTCAACAGTAAAAAAGATGACAGATAATCAAGTAAAAAGGAGATAAACTAAAAATATGATTTGGTTAAGCTATCACAGTGATACTGATGACAGTCATTGTTGTGAACTGCTTACCATTTGAGACTAATTTGTATGCAGCATAATCAAAACTATGCATAGCATTAAAACATGCACCTGATTAACTCTGTTGCAGGCTTTGTTTGATTACAACAATAACCTCTTTACGTGTATATTCAATCTTTGTAATTTGTTGTTCATGTAGTAATTTAAAATAATCTGTGAAAACAACCCCATTAAAAGGGTCAAATTAGGAAGCATGCTGTGGGTGAGTATATAGAACAAAAGGAAAACGTGTCTCTACAAAAAGAAAACTGGGGGCCTGAGTAAATGGGCAGGACCAGTGTGACCCTAGCTCAAACCATGTAAATATGTATTAAGTGTTTGTGTTTCTTCTACCACAGGCCTCCCACCCTCCTAGTGAATCTCATCCACACTCATGGCTATGACTACCAGCAGTCGATCAATATCTTCAAAAATAGAATGCAAGCTTCCTGGTCATCTTTTCTCCTTGGGTGTCTCCAAGATAACCCAACCTCAGCATACCCCAGATCTCAGTCATGGTCTTGCTTGTAGGTTTGTTCTCCCACCCCTTTCTCTTTCCTACTCTTTAACTACTGTTGATTCTACCCTCTAAATATTTTCATCCCATCTCCTTATTTACTACTCTGCTTGTTGCAACCCTAGTCCAAGTTATCATCATCCCCAGTCTGAAAGAGCCCAGCTTGTTTCCCCACATCTACGGTGCCCCCTCCAGTTTATTATCCTCATTGCACTTAGGGTGATTTGTATCAAAGTACAGATCTCACCGCATCGTTTAAAACCCTTAAATAGTTTCCATTGCTCTTAGGGTGAAGACCGAAATGTTTACTATACCATGAATCTCCCTGCAGTGGGTATCTGCTACCTCCCCTACCCAGCCCCCTCTTTCAGAAATGCCTCTCCCCAGTCCAGTGGGTTACTGATCACTTAGCTCCGTCTTCCCTATGCGGGAAGAGCATGAGACCCCACTGGGCACATCAGAGTACTCCAGGGACTGGCTCAGAGCTGGGCATTATCTCCACGGCAGGGGTCAGGGAGAGCCCTACTTTGGCAATTAATATGAATCCTAGGAGAAGGAGGGTCTTTCACCTCTTGAGATAAGAGCTTTGAAGCCCACCTCTAGGGCTGACCTTTTCCACCATGTGGAGAAAGCCTGCCTGAGGAAGTAGCTCAGGCCTAAGGAAAGTGAGTCATGAGATAAAGAAGAGACAGGTGAGTGGTGGCCTTTGTTGGGGTCGGTGCTGGAAGCCAGTGCCTGATCTCAGACTTCCCAGTCATGTGAGCCCGCCTACTTCTTTTTGATTTAGGCTGATTTAAATTGAGTTGACATCACAAGGGACTCTTACTCTTACCTTAGTCTTTGTTCTACAGGCATATTCCTCCCCCCACTCACACCAAGGGGTCCATTTGCAATGATATATTAATTGATGCGTTTATGCCTCCGCTAATGTGATTCTTCTCTGTCTCCCCCACATGACTCTAGGTGGCATGAGGGCACAGTGTGATGCCCCGACCACGCATGGTGCTTGGTACAGTGCCTGACAAAACATTTTTGTTGACTGAACAGACTATCTCAGTGTCTGGCACTGTGCTAACTTTTGAGCACATTATCTCACTGAAACTTCCCCACAATCCGGCGGCAAATGCTCTGGGATCCATTTACAAACGCGGACACTACGGCGTGGGTGTACTAAGAAACACTATGAAATGAATACGAAGAGAGAGAGACCCAGGACGCAAAATGGCATCTAGTTCCAACTGCAGAGATCCTCTTCTCATGCCACTACTGAGAGGCGCCCTATATGCAGTCTCTCCTTTCCCTACTGAACGCTTACCTTGACTCCAGTTCCTATAGTATTTTACTCTCTTCTACCTTTTATTTAAATTGGTGGTTCAGGGGCGCCTGGATGGCTCAGTTGGTTAAGCGTCTGCCTTTGGCTCAGGTCGTGATCTCGGGGCTGTAGGATCGAGTCTTGTGTCGGGCTCTTTGCTCAGTGGGGAGCCTGCTCTCCCTCTCCTTCTGCTCCACCCCGACATGTTCTCCGTCTCTCTCTCTCTCTCACGTTCAAATGAATAAATAAAATCTTAAATAAAATAATTGGTGGTTCATTAGGTTTCACACGTTCCAGGAATACTTTCAGCCTTACCTGAAACAAGTGAAACATAACCCTTTCACTCCAACAAAACTTTCATGATCCAAGAACTTTTTTTTTTTTTTTTAAAGCAATGGCTCTGGTTTGGGGGATGGAGGGGAAGGGAATTCTCTGTCTTGAGATTCTCCATATTTTTCTATAATGGTCAGTGAATTCCTGTCTACTCCTCAACTGTCGGTTAGACGAGAGGAGAGAATAAGAGAAGGCACAGCCCACCTATGCCGCGGAGCTAGGATCACTTCAACGCCCTTCCCAACCCCCCTTGCCTGCATTTGGTCATTTGCCCATTTTAATGACCTGACACAAATATGCACTTTCGTGGCAGAAGGGGTTCAAACATAGTGACACTAGAATGTTCTGTAGACATGTATAATCTGCTCAGCACATGGTACTCAGCACTACAACAATAAATGTTTAGATGATGTGCCCAGGCTCAAAAGAGGCTGCATAAAAGGAAGAATTCCAAAGATTTCTGGATCTGCTGGACAGGCCCACAGTAGTGCTATTCAAAAAAACCAGCTTCCAAAATTTTTGTTAGAGAAGAGGAGACTTAACTTGAAGGATCATTGAACCTTGTCTTTCACTGAGGCCATTTTGCCACAGAGACAATGCTGGCTGAACCAAAGGTGTGAGGACATGCTTGAGGCTGGTATAAGCTTCGTCTGGTCTCATGTGGGTGACAAGCTCATGGACCAGCCTGGGCCTCTCTACCTTTGAGCAGCCACGGCCTTGCGATGTGGTTTTCAATGCTGGCTGAATGCCAGAAGCACCGGGGAGGCCTTACAGTACCCTAATGCTCAAGGAACTTATCCAGAGATCCCAGGGCAGTGAGTTTGGGGTGGTATCCGTACATTTTAGCACTTCCCTGGGTGATTCCAGCACTTAGTCAGAATCAAGAACTCCCAACCTCTCTTGCCACAGGAGTGCAAGACCGTGAATTCTGAGTGTCAACTTTTGGCAAAGTCCTGGGAGCTAAGGAGAGCTGACGCGGGTGGGAGAGCTTGCCCGTCGAAGCACGTCTTGCTTCTTGGATCTTTCACAAGCCAGTTGGGGGAAGGAAATAGAACTGAACAGTTCCCAAGAGATAGGTGACATGCATGGCAGGGAAGGAACACCCACGGGCTGTTCGGAACCTCAGGCCTTCAGAAATCTGAGCTGAACGAGAGAACTGGAGGAGGGGATGCTCTCCCACAGCACAGGCAGAAGGACATGGAGGAGGCAGCTGAAGGACAGGAAAAAAAAAAGCTATAATGGCCTCATGTTCTCACCACCTCCTCTGACAGTGGTTTTCTGGGGAGGACAAAGCCACCAGTGACATTGAAAGAAGGAAAAAGGGAGAATCTGGGGAGGCAAGGACTATAAATATGGCAGTCTAGAGAACAGGGGGAACCTGTCACTTATTGAAAATACCTCAGGTCAGCACTGAGCCTGGAAACTATGTCTCTCAGGGTGACTGAGATTAAGGAGCAGACCCCCAGGTCGGGCCACCATCACCAGAGCCCCACAGGCTCACCAAGCGCCAACCGGTACTCCACTCCCTCACTGAGGGGTGAGGACGGAACTCAAAGACAAACCTTATCAACCCGTGTGGTGCCAGGGGGGCCTCTGCATAATCATGAGAGCCCCTCAGACCCTGCATTCCAGAAAACCTCATTTGGGAGGCCAAACTGATCTCCTCGGTAGCCCCGTGTGGCCCACAGTCATTGTCAGGCTGGCTTCACAGAAAACATCGCCACAGAGAGTGTCCTAGCATTCCTGTCCTTTGCATACTCATCCGCTAGCTTATTAAGAGTATTTTTAAACACCAAGTACATGAATATAGGTAGCACGGCAAAACAGAAAGGTACAGGCTTTAGACACTGGCCCTTTAACTTGTTTATGGGACCAACCCTGGGTAAATTAATTTACTTCCTTGAACCTGGGTTTTCATGTATGTATAGGGTATAATAATCTCTATTGCTTAAAGATTGCTATAAAGGTTAAATGTGAGGGGGGCCTGGGTGACTCAGTCAGTTAAAAATCCAGCTCTTGGGGTGCCTGGGTGACTCAGTGGGTTAAGCCTCTGCCTTCAGCCTAGGTCATGGTCTCAGGGTCCTGGAATTGAGCCCCACATTGGGCTCTCTGCTCGGCGGGGAGTCTGCTCCACCACCACCCCCGTTTGCCTCTCTGCCTACTTGTGATCTCTGTCAAATAAATAAATAAACTCTTAAAAAAAAATCCAGCTCTTAATTTCAGCTCATGTCATGTTCTCAGGGTCATGGGATCGAGCCCCACGTCGGTCTCTGCACTCAGCAGGGAGTCTGCTTGAAGATTCTTTCTCTCTCTCTCTCTCTCCCCCTCACCCCCTCCCCTGGTTTGCACTCACATGCTCTCTCTCGTGCAAATAAATAAATATATTTTTTAAAATAAAGATTAAACGTGAGCTAAAGTCAGCGACTGAGCAAACTGCATTTAGGAGGATGCAAGTGGGAAGCAGCATTATCTTCCGTCAATATTCCCTTTCCAATCTGGCCTGCTGAAACTCCCTTTCCCTCTACTCAGTAATGGTTCTGGCACATTCTATAGCTATTTTTGCCACTTCCTGGCATGGAGAAACAGGCTCATCTTAAGTCCTGCCACTTCTTACATCAAAACTTCAATTTCTCATGCAAGCTTGAAGCATGGCCTTTTCTCTGGACCAGGTCTGCCCAGTCTTTAGAAACCTGCCCCACCCCCTTCTTCAGGGCTCTGTGGCTTCAGGATTCTTCAGGATGGTGACCGGGGAGGAGACCTAGTGTTGGGGATTTATGTGTGGAGGACACTGAGAACCAGTGCTGCCTATTGTGGGTGTTTCGTAGTCTCTTCAGGGGATGGAAGAAAGCACAAGAAAACAAGGAAATGAACGGCATATACAAATTCTAAATGACCAGTGTTGGGACGTAATGTGTGGCACAGGTTTCTGTGGACCCAGAAAGAATGTTCACCTGCTCTTTACAGAGAAAGTTCTAATAAAATATTCTGGGTGTCTTTTGTTCTCTATTTGACATTTCCCTTCACCATAACATACATATTGGTTTCCTTGTTTTTTTCTCTCTCTCAATTGTGGTAAGTTATATATAACATAAAATTTACTCTTTTAACTATTTTTCAGTATGCAGGCAAGTGGCATTAAGAACATTCATGCATTAAGAACATTCATACTGTTGTTCAATCATCACAAGAATCCTAGAACTTTTGCATTTTTCCAAACTGGAATTCTATATCCACTAAACAGCAAGTCCTCCTCAGTTGTCCTTCTCCACAGTCTCCGGCAACTGCTATCCTACTTCCCGTCTCTGAATCTGACTGCTCTAGGTACCGCATGTGACTAAATCCTACAATAATTGTCCTTTTGTGTCTAGCTTATTTGTTCGCTCAGCAATGCTTCTAAGGTTAATCCATGTTGCAATATGTGTGAGCATTTTCTTCCTTTCTAAGGCTGAATAATGGTCTGTTGTATGCATATACCACATCTGGTTGATGAATTCGTGTTTTGATGGGCATCTGGGTCATTTCCAATTTCCTTGTTTCTTATATGCCCTTTTCAATAAAGTCTTTGCCGTAAGTAACCATCAGTGGCTGGAGAAAGTGTCAGTGAAGGATTCCTCTTTCTCTGGCTCATCCTTCTCCCTTCTTCTACATGGTGGATCAGCACTGGGCAGCAAGTTGACCCCTGTTCTCTGAGAACTTCTTGCCCTCAGGGAAGGTCCCTGATGACCCAGGCTTCTTCTCAGTGTAACTTCTCCCTTTCCCCACCCACGTTCCCTAGCCAGATCAATCCTTGACCTGACTTTGGCCCATCAGAAGTGAAATGTGCAGTGGTCCCATCCAGCAGGAAGGTACAAGAACACCTGCCGTCATGCTGTCCATCCTGACAGATGGTGACCCTGGGGTACCTCGGGCGATGTTCAGCTCCGCACAGGAATTCTCAGGCTAGCCCAGAGAGATTCCCTTACCCATAGCCCAATCACTTGGCTGATGTCTTCTGTATTCTCTTCTAACTTTTCCTTTCTCCTACTTGTTTTTCCTCTCAGATTTCTCTTCCACTGGCCTGGGAGTTTCACCCAGGGCTGTTTTAGCCAACATCCCTTAGGGCTAAAGGGATTATAAACTCCAAGCTTGACTTTTTACATTCAGCTGAGCGTGTTCTCCACACTGGCTCCCATTGGATCCTTCGGTAATTTAAGGGGACTGTCTGGCCTCCAAGGCCAGGAGACACAGTGCATCCACTCAGGTATTTACAGTGAAAAATACTCAGGGCTCTCAGCTCGTGGTACGTAAGATCTGGGAGCAAATGTCAACAGACTGGGTGTATGATCAGCTTCCAAAACCATAATTTTCTCTCACTTTTTTAGCAAGTTATACCCCTGAAGCTCATACTTTAGCGAGAGCAGCAGAACATGTGTGACATAATTCATACCTTAATTGGCTGGACATGTGGGACCCTAAAAGGTGTCTGTAGAGTTCATTCTCCTTTCTGCTGGTTGGATTTCACAGTTCAACAGTTTCTGTAATGTCGGCTTTTATGTGCAATTCCTCTTTCCCCTCAGTTATTCTCTAATGGTTTAGTAGTTTAAGGTCCCCTCCCTTCCTTCCCTTCCCTCGTCCCTCCCTCCCTCCCTTCCTTCCTGTCTTTCCCTTTCTCCCTTTCTCTTTCTTTCTTTCTTTCTTTTTTTCTTTCTTTCCTTTCCTTTCCTTCTCTTTTTCTTTTCCTTTCTTTCCTTCTCTTTCTTCCTTCCTCTCTTCCTTCCTTCCTTTTTTTCTTTCTCTCTCTTTCTACCATCCTCCCTTCCTCCCTCCCTCCCTTCCTTCCTTCCTAATTCCTAGGAATGATGTATCAAAACAAGGACTGATCCTCAGAACTGTCACTTTGGGACCTGAAATTCTGGTGGATCCCCGGGCAGTAATCTTCTGTGGGCATTTTCTGTGAGTGGTACCATGAGCCCAGCCGCCAGCTTCTTTCTCTGCCCACTTTCCTCCTCTTTGCACAAAATGCATCGAACAGTCAAGCATGAAATTCCCCATTTTCATTAGTCCATATTGCTGTCCTTTATTGTATTTGCTAAGGCTGGAGGGACAAAGATCTGCTTGATAATAAGATGACAATGCTTCCACTGATCCAGCCTGTGCTCACGCCCAACAGTTTACAGGCAGGAGCTGTAAGCCACCCCCGCCAATCACTGCAAGATGAGATTTTCTTATCCTTGTTGATAACTGAGCAAACTTGGGCTCACCATAGAAGTAAAAATAGATTTGCTTAAAATCACATAGTTAGAAAGTAATGGGGCAAGGTTTTATTTTTTTTTTAAAGATTTTATTTTTATTTATTTGTTAGAGAGAGAGAGAGAGAGAGAGCACAGGCAGACAGAGAGGCAGGCAGAGGCAGAGGGAGAAGCAGGCTCCCTGCCGAGCAAGGAGCTGGATGTGGGACTTGATCCCAGGATCCCAGGATCCCAGGACGCTGGTATCATGACCTGAGCCGAAGGCAGGCTCTTAACCAACTGAGCCACCCAGGCGTCCCTGGGGCAAGGTTTTCAACTCAAAGATTTAACTTTTTTTTTTTTTTTAACGTTTTGTTTATCTGAGAGAGAGAGCAAGCAAGAGCACACTCGAACTGGGGAAGGGGCAGAGAGAGAGGAGGAAGCAGGCTCCCCTCTGAGCAGAGAGCCTGATGCGGGGCTCGATCCCAGGACCCTTAGATCATGACCTCAGCAGAAGGCAGCCACTCAACTGACTGAGCCATCAGGCTCCCCCAGAGCTTCTAACTTTTAAAAAAATATACAGGTATGTCATGAGGTGTGATTGACAAAGACTGGCTTTTTAAAAAAAATATCTTTTGGGGCACCTGGGTGGCTCTGTCAGTTGAGCCTCCATCAGTTGACTCTTGATTTCTGCTTAGGTCATGATCTTAGGGTCAACAGATGGAGCCCCATGTCTGAGCATGAGCTCTGTTCTCAGAAGGGAGTCTGCTTAGAATTCTCTTGTCTGCTCTCCCTCTGCTCTGTACCAGCCACCCGCCTGCCTGCCCCCCATCCAACACATTCTCTAAGTAAATACATAAAATATTTTAAAAAATCCTTGAACCCCCCACACCAGAAGGCCCAAGGAGGGGGTGCATTCACTCATCATCATGTGCACGGGTGGGTCCTGGGACTTCCTGTGCTCTTGGTCCCCCACTGTTTGCCCATGGACCATCCTTGAGCTGTGTCTACAGGGTCTACAGCTGAGACAGAAGGACATCACAGGCAGGGCTCCCGTACCACGGCTGTTGGCCCAGAGCCCCATGTCTGGCTACACGTGCGCCCCAGCTGATGGTCCCTGTTCTGTAAGTCTTATTCCTATTGTTGATCCAAATGGAAATTTAGACATCTCTCTGTCATAAAAGAATTGATCACAGGAAGGAGTTAAATTCAGTGTTACTGAGCTCTTACCACAGCAAGGTTAGAAAAAAATTCGCATTCTGTTTGGAAACAAATGCCAGTTTCTGCTGAAATTAAGAATGTTTTACACTTGTACCATTCGGGAGTCGAGTGAGCTGACTCTCAAGAAGAAAGCGTGACTCACTGTCCATGAGTGTGGTGTTTGCCATGAAGATGCCCTTCATGGAGACTGCCGGCGTGGTCAAGCACGGAACAGAGGACTGCTCGGGCAGCTCAGCCAGTCCCCCACAGGCTCTCTGGGTCCCAGCACCCTCCCACTCCCACCCAGCATCTCCTTCTGATCTCCTTGCCCTTCCTGGTGACCAACACAACCTCCCTAAAACTCTCCCTTCCAGTCCGTTTTTGTGACACTGCAGCCCTCTGCACTCCTCGTCGGGGCCTCTGCTTTGTGACTCCCTCACACTAGGACAGCATTCCCCAGTTTTCTGTCCCAGGCTTCTGGGGTGTCTCTGGACACACTCTCTTCTCTGGTTAGCACATAGCCCCCCCCCCCCCCAGCCTCACCATCCCTGCTTGGGATTACTGTTGGCCTCTACCCTGATGGTCAGGGTCCTACTTTTCAGCCCTTGCTTCTGACATGTCCAATGTCTGACCTTCACCTGCTTTGGAATTCCTTTCCACTCTCTTCCCTCCGTCTTGCTGGGGGAGGTCTGTCTTGTCATCCTGCCGCCCCTTCCTGATCTGGGGGGTGCCAAGGATCAGCTGTCCCCTGCCTTCCTTAGGGTCCTGTTTCCTTGTTGTACTGGAATTCATTCCAGAGCTGGCCTGTGGGTCTCTCCCACTGTGTGCATCTGTCTAATCCCAAATAGTGACTCCTCCTGGTTCCTCTCCCAGCCACAAATGAGAAGTGACGTTCTCTCTTAGGTGCTACACTCTTGCTCGACCTCGTAGTCTCTGTAATGCCTACACACTGTCTCACCAGATTAGATTCTCCATAAACAGTTTGATTTACTTAAGCAAATAACCAGCAAATTGAATTAAAGATCATGTTTACTGCCTCAGGATAACACCAGGTAAGGGGTATTGGAAGATTAAGAAAAAAAGAGAAAGGAGTGGGAGATTTAAATTTACTGTGTGGATAAGAGACGGTCAGTCACTTGTGTGGATGTTGGTTGTTTATATGGTACAGAGAAGTTTCCGGACCTGTGTTCACCAGGTTCCCATATGAGGATAAGGAGAGTCTCTTGGGTGGGTACTCTTTCCCCACTCAGAAAATTTGCCTTGAAACCTAAAACCTAAAGTAAGTATAACTACAAAATTAAATTATTAACTCTAACAGTGTCCCCTATTTCCTCAGCGGGAATCTTCTGGCAAGTTGAGGATCGACATTTCATACCATACAGGGTAGTGATTACAATCTTGCCTTGCTTTCTCCCCCCTTCTCCTGGGGGAGTCTGATTTCGCATCATTATCTGCATAAGCACCAAGCACAAGACAGTGACTCTCTCCTGTTTGCACACAGCCCCAGCCAGAGCTGCACCAGGATACATCCCCAGACATGCCAGTAATTTGGCAGTTTTAAAAATTGGTATTTTCTAAACATTTAATAAAGGTAAGGATAAACTGATTTTCTATTAACATGTATTTTATCCCAAAACAAATTCACTTACTAAATCATTTCCCCCAGGCCGAGACAGAGTCAATGTTGTGAAAACAATTCTGCAAAAAAAAAAACAACCCACTTTTCTATAGTTCTGCTCTCTTTTCAGCTTTCATTTGTGATTTCCTGAAGCAGATGTGCCTTCCTTGGGAGACATACTAAAGATGTGAAATGTGTATAAAAATAAACCATTTGTTTTTGTTAAATAGTTCCATGTCATGCATGATACAGTTTTCAGATGTTGCTGCTTCTGAGGGTTGATCTCAGGCAACTGTTATCGGGCTGGCTCGGGGTTGTAGCTGTTTTATGCAACTTGCACAAATGCTCCACGGAGACACATTTGCCCTGGTGAGGAACACTATTTTTTAAACCTCCTTCAAGGACACTGCCTAGATCAGCAGCAGCGGAACCAATTCACATTCTCGGGGTAGGCGGTATAGCACGCGCAGAAGCCCAAGTTAACTGGCCCCATGCCTCCAATCCATTTCGATGGTGCTTTACTCAGCTTCATGACAGGTTGACACCCTCTGCGGCCACCCTGCCTCTTGAATCTGGCTCTGAGTCCATCCTGGGGCTAACACCTGCATTCTGTCTTCCTTCTGGCCTGACATTCTTTTTCTTTCCATGCAGACTTTGTCTTTTCCTCTCCATAATTAGTAATGTTTCCCATAAGCTCTTAGATATTTTAGAAGTTTGGTCACAGAAATTCTCCTCTGTGGCCATCTCCCCTAAGGTCCATGCCCAGGCCCTGGTTTGACGTTGCCCCACCCACAGCTGCTCCTGGCCGGGACTAACTGAAGGGAAAACTGTGGCCACATGGAGTTAAGGGGAACGCTCGGGGAGGTTGGGTGAACCAATGTGATTCTCTCTCAGAGGCACTTGCGATGCAAGAGAGACTGAGTCAGCTGATGACAACAAGTGCTCCTGAAAGACCAGATGATGTCAGGACTGCTGTCCCCATGTGGGGTTGCGGGAAGCAGAAGAACCCAGACAAGGAAAGAGGAGAGGGAGCTGGAGAGAAGGGAGGGGAGAAGTCACAAGACTCCTGAGGACATGGAGCCTTCAGTCTGTCCTTGTCTGGCCCAAAGATGCTTCATCTTTGTTTGGTCCTGAGAAATACTACTTTTAAAATAACATCACATTTGACTTAAGTTACCAAGAGATAATCTGTTTCTTTCAACAAGACAGACTTTAACCAAAGCCCTTTTCTTCTTTCTTCTGCCATGGCTGCCTGAGTGTTTTCTGGGCTCAGCCCTCCTTCTGTCTTTCTTTCCATCACCTTCTCCAGGGGATGCAGCAGCTCAGCCCCCTGGGGACAACACTGGTGACTGAGAGTCACTTGTCCACTTATTAATCAAGGTCATCAGTGAGAACTGCAACAGAAAGTCTCCTAAAACTTAGTAGCTCATATCACCAAAAGCATACTTCTCATTCATATCAAGTCTGGTGTGGGTTAGGAGGCCAACCTCCACCCAGGAGCTAACACATCTGGAAAAAGGGACCTCTGTGGTTGCCCAGGTAGGTCCTGAGCCACACGGAGAAGGCAGAAGGACTCCTAACAATGGCCTGACTGATGCCACTGTCACTTCTACTCAGAGTCCATTGTCCGGGGCCCACCTTCCCTGTGTGAACATCTGGGAAGCCGAAGGGAGCACACAGACTGCGGGGTAAGTACGGGTGCTATAAGCAGCCCTAGGTTGCCCTAGGGAGGGTGGGGCGCTGGGACAGTGAACTCCTGGTCTGGGTCACTGCAGCAAACTGCAGCCAGTGTGGTTGTTCAAGGAGGCAGTGGGGCATCTGCGAGGCTGGGTGGGAAGAGCACAGGCTGTGGAGGTGCCAGGCCACAAACCGGCTGGCTCAGGCCCTTCTTCTCCAGCCTGGGGAAGCTGCACCGCCCACGTCCAGGTGCATTCCTCCAGGTCACACTTCTCTTGCCTGTCTCCCAGTCACACTCTGAGCACAAACCTTGTACAGATTCCGCAGTAAAGGCATGGCTGTGAAGGAGGGTGACTTAAAAAAAAAAAGGAATTTAACCAAACTTAGCATTCGAAGTGGTTGTGATCATAGGGCTGTCCAGCAAATGACCAAGAGCCTGGGCTCTTGCCTCAGAACTTCTGGGTTGAAGTCCCTGCTCTGCCATGTATTTGCCAGCTGCATGACCCAATGCAAGTCAGTGGACCTCCTGCGTCTCAGTTTGACCATCTGCAGGCAGAAGAGCGCTTCCCTCCCCAACTGGGATAAAGGATAACGTGGGCTGATACACACACGCTTAGAGGAGCAGTGCCTGATTCGCGGCTCTGCTATGCATCATCGTTATTTCGTGTGCGCACGCACAGTTCCACTACTTTGTCACGAAGCACACTGGAAAGCACACGTCCAAGCAGTTCTTTCAAGTCCAACTCCTGATTAGATAAAATCAGTGTCTCACAACTCCTCCTGGACGGACGAGCTGAAGGTGTCATAATTTATTCCACATCTGTCCTCTTTACGGTCCAGGCACCAGCCAAACGGAACTGCTTCCGGTTCCTTCAGCGCTCCGCCTTGGGCTCCGCCCACCCCTGCACATGCGCCCTGGCTGCCTACTCTTCTCCAGGGACTACGCAAGAATGTGCCTTGCCCAGGTCTTGGCTCAGCCTGTCTGCCTGCCCCTCGATCCCCTTGTCTTTCATCTTCGCTAAGGCTTGGCTTCTTCAACTCTCCACCTCTCTTTTGGACCATCAATTTCCCCTGACTACCTATTCTTTTCTATTAGCAATAAAATATTTTGTGATACTTCCTGTCTTATTAAAAAAACACATTTTTTTTTTTCTGGATCAAATGTACCCCTCTAGCTATCACTTCTTTTCTCTGCTGCAAAAATTCTCACCAAATAGTCTATATTTAGGGCGTCCATTTCCTTTCCTCCCAAGTTTCCAAGGTCTAGTCAAGTTTTTGCCCCCAACCCCTCACCTCAAGTTCAAAGATCAGTAAAGACCTCCATGTTGCTAAATCTGATGGTCAGTCCCTATGGTAGGGACATGAGGCTCAATGGATAAATTTCCTCCTTTCAGAAACACTTTTCTTTGTTCAGTTTCTAGGTCACGCTTTTTTGGTATTTACTCCTTTCCATGTTCATTTGTTGTAATCCTCTCCTCTTCCCAACCTGTAGGGTGGTTGCCTGAGCTGGGGATCTGTCCTCTGGTCTCTCTTTGTCTGCTCTTACTTCCTAAGTGATAACACCCATTTCTCTAAATACTTTGACAGCTTCCAAATGTGTGCTTAACGACTCTTCTCTTGAATTCCAAGTATGTATATCCTAAAAAGTAGCTGAACCTTGGAGGTCCAGTCGTCACCTCCAACTTCACTTTCCTAGAACCGAACCCATGATTCCCAGTGCTCTCAATCCTGTTTCTCCTGTGTTTATTTCAGTCAAGCAAGATCACCGTTCACTCAGTTAGTTAGATTACAAATGCTGGCACGTCATCATCATCCTTCTCTTGCACTTCCCCAGAAAATCCTGTCATCGGCACCTTCAGAACACATCCACAATCTGATCTCCCTGCTGCCACCTCGATCCACACCACCACCATTTCTGCTGGATGATCACCTCCAAGCCTGCCTTCTCATTTTCTTATACGGCCCCACACTTTGCTTCATACTGCAGCCAAAGTTAGCTTTCAAAAAAGTTTTTACCAAAGTCTGTAAGACCAAAGTCTCTGAGACTCAGACCCATGCTGTCTTTCCTACCCCTATCTCAACCACTGGTCTTCATGCCATTCCTCCAACATGGCAAGAATGCTGCTGACTCAGGACAGTACTTCTTGTTCTCTCATCTTGGAATAGTCTTCACCCAGAATATTTTAATGTGGTATTTCCATGCATTTCATTTCCATTAATTCCTAAGCCAATTCACATGTCTTACCCCCTCGCTTCATTCAAATGTCACTTCCTCAGAGCTGTCTTCCATGGTAATTTTACCTAAAATATCAGTCCCCATCTTCTCTTCCCTGTATCTGCTTTCTTTTTTATTACAGCATTTATAAAAAATATGTATATTTCTTATATATAACATATATTTCTTAAATGTTTATATATAAATTTGTATCTATCTATGTATAATATATAAATTTGTATTCTAAATGTGTATTCTAAGTATATATGGCATGCTGAATAGGTAGGCATAGAAATACATAGGTAGGCATAGAAATACATAAGTTGCCCTTGGCTAGTTCTGTGTGGGTAGAGAATTTGTCTACTTTATCCACCACTGTATGGATGACTTGCACAGTTTCAACTCTCCCTGGACCTTCTCTTTCTCCAATTTTTCTTCTGGCCAACTCCTTATTACTCTTAATATCCAAATTTATTTTTCCTTCCTTTGGGAAGCCTTCTCTAGGAGAGTGCTAAGTACTGTTTCTGTGTGCTCATAAGCCACCCTTTATCCTCCTTATCATGGAGCTCACTACACTGTATGGCAGTTTTCTGTTTCTCCAGCTGGGCAGCCCACAAACCAGGCTTCCTGGTGCTTGCCTGAACCTGTCCCTGAGCCATTTCTCCAGCAACTGGGCCATGAGATCTCCAACTCTCTGCTGCTAGGAGGAGACGTTATATTACCTTCTCCATACAAGAAGAGCTGCCCTCATAGTCTCCTTCTTGTGTGGTCCAAGATCACCTTTATAGGACCCCCTGATGTGGCCCAGCCTTCCAACCCCCAGGAAAAGCGGGGCTCTAGTCGACCACCCCACACTGACTGTCATGAGGGAGCCTGCAAAGTTGCAGGGACAGTAAATGCCATTGAGCTCTGAAGGGAGCAAAGTGCTGCCTGGATGCAAGCCTGCAGCTACCAAAATGACTTAGATTAGAGCAGAGGGAACTCCCGTGGTTTCTTAGGCTATCAGTTTTTCTATTATCCTCAAGACTGAGCATGAAACATTCATTATAGCACATCCTTATTGATTCAACTGATGAAAATATATTGGTATTAATGACATGAAACTCTAAGGCACTGGGGATAATAAAACAATTGATTGTGAGCATAACGTGTCTCAGAATATTTTTATGTTGTAGTTCCATGCATTTCATTTCCATTAATTACTAAGCCAGCAAGTAGGTGATTTGAGCATCACAATATCAAGCTATATAACCATTTTTATTTGGCACTTATATGATTATCCAGAGGAAACAGTTTGATTGGTTGTTAGCAACAGACTTTAATTTGAGGCAAAAATGATATAAAACTGTTGGAAAGGATTAACTCACTGATGAAAAGCATGGAGCTGGAGCTTCAAAGGGCTTAAATATGGTCATTAAAAATAATGTTCTTTGGGG
Source organism: Taxidea taxus jeffersonii (assembly GCA_003697995.1). Taxonomy (NCBI): domain Eukaryota; kingdom Metazoa; phylum Chordata; class Mammalia; order Carnivora; family Mustelidae; genus Taxidea; species Taxidea taxus. The sequence continues at coordinate 27,665 of RCUC01164967.1, forward strand.
GTATTTTAAATATTGCATCCTCTTAGGAAGATTCAAAAACAGAGTCTCCTTTGTGTATCTCCTAAGTTAGAGCAGGTCCTTGTCTTTTGATATTCAGATTATTATGATAAGGCAAAGGAAAGGAGAACTTTTTATTACACATTGTACTCTGTGGTTACACTTTTTTATCTGAGCAACATTTTCTGCTAGATTGTGTTTTTCAGTTCATTTTACTCAAGAAAAGGTTATTGTCAACTTCTGGCAAGACTGATCTCACCAAGATGTATGATGTCAAAATATACCATTTTTAAGGCATTGAACAAGATAATTATAAAAATTATGGGAGCTGGGGGCCTGGGTGGCTCAGTCAGTCATATGTCTGCCTTCGGCTCAGGTCACGATCTTGGGGTCCTGGTATCAAGCCCCGTGTTGGGCTCTCTGCTCAGTGTGGAGTCTGCTTCTCCCTCTCCCTCTGCTCCTCCTCCCACTTGTGCTCTCTCTCCTCTTTCAACAATAAATCAGATCTTTAAAAGAAAATTATAGGAGCTTTAAAAGAAAAAAAATCTTTATTTAGTTGAACTTGAACCAACTGCTCTCATTTTGCCATATTATCTTCTGGTTTTTATTTCCATGCCTACCTATTCAGCATGTCATATATATTTAGAATACATATTTAGAATGGCATTCATAAAATTTCCTATTTTGTTTTATTCTTTTATCATTTATTACATTTTGTTCTTGTATTTATTTTATAATGGCTACATAATATTTCATACAATTATATAGCTGTCACTTCCATTTTCATTTTGTAAATAATACCACAATGGAAATATTCATTCTTATGGGTTTTTCATATACTTCATTCTTTCTTTAAGATATTCCTATGAGTAATGGAACTAGAGTGTATTATGCTTAGCGAAATAAGTCAACTGGAGAAAGACAACTATCACATGATCTCCCTGATATGAGGAAGTGGAGATGCAA
>ML110751.1:0-28290 GCA_003697995.1 Taxidea taxus jeffersonii
AAAACAAACTGAGGGGGGTGGGGAGGAGAGGGGTTGGGAGAGGGTGGTGGCGTTACATTATATGTTTAAATAAAAAAGCTTAAAGAAAAAAAAAAGAAAAAGAAAAAGGTAATCCTGCAGCTCTATGGACAACACATTAGAGTCAGAGATGATGGGGTATAACAAATGTAAACTGTTGCAATAACCCAAGTTCATTGAGAGTAGTTTGTATTTAAGTGGAGCTAGAGAATATGGAGACAATATGTTAGAGAGTTTGAGTAAGTTAGAGAGCTCTAAAAGGAAAGGAACTAGAACTAAGCATGGAAGTATTCGGATTAATGTTGAAAAGCCATAACAAGAGTTAGAGATTATCCATTAATTTACCCTTTTCTTTATTAAACAGATACTGAGCAATTACTATTTGCTAAGCACTATACCACAGCCATTGCTGACATCAATGAACAACATAGTAATGTTTCATTTTCTCATCTTCAAAAGTCTTAATTTAATGGAATATATGATAATAAATATATATATATATATTTCATACATATCATATAAATATATGATAATAAAACTTGCAAATACAAATAAAAGGGGGAAAAGTGTTAAGATTGTTTAGTAGAGGTTGGCCTTAGAGAAAATAGATGAGAAACTTAATTACAACTTTGGTCTCAGAAAAAAATTCTAGACTATATAAAGAGAAATCGGTATGAGCATGAGAGATCAAAGTGTGGAGACAGAAATCATGCCAGGTATTATACTGCGGATCTGTTGTTTCCTACAACCAGTGTCCTTTATACTTCTGGAAATCCGGAAATGATTTCTATCTTATGCATAGGTTGTTGGGTTTTTTTTTTTTTTTAAGATTTTATTTATTTGTTTATTTATTTTTTTGAGAGGGAGAGAGAGAGAGAGCATGAGCGGTGTGAGGGGCAGAGGGAGAGGGAGAAGGAGACTTCCTGCTAAGCAGGGAACCTGATGCAGGGCTTAATGTGGGGTTCAATGCAGCCTTGATCCCAGGACACTGATATGACCTGAGGGCAGATGCTTAACTGACTGAGTCACCCATGTGCCCTACCTTATTATTTTAATGAAGGTTGACAGTCACTGCATTTACCTGTGTAAATCACAAGAAGGGCATCTAAATTGAGGCTATCAAATTAAAATACTTTCCCAGGGCCTTCAATCTAGAACTAGGACTGGAAGAGAAGTACCTTGATGGTGGAATAGCAAGGGAGTGACTAAAGCCAATTTCTCTTGCTATATGAGAACATAAAGGCTTTATATAAGGGGGAAAAACATCATGAGAGAAAGGGAGAAAGAGGAAGCACTTGTGTGAGAGAGTGGTGGCAGTGGATACAAGTTTTTCAACCCATATCATCTAGAGAGAGGTTGAGGAATTACTCTGGTTTTGGTGAAGAATCACTCACAATAATGGAAGAGAGGTTTGACATTATTGAATATTATTAATATGAATAACTCTTCAAGTAATAAAAGATGGGAATTATATACACATAACCTGTATCTAAATATTTATATCTAGGTAGATATTTGTGTATATTGAACTTAGCAAAGAGACAATAGTGATGGCATGGGAAAACATATGTTCGGTGAGTTGTGGAGGCAGTGAGAGCACCTTCAACAACTAACTGGCTGCAAATTCAAGGAGAGAAGCCAGCCAGGAGCTAGAGAGAACACAAAGCCTAGGGTGGGTGTTGTTTGATTTAAAAGAGAGTTGAAAATGTGTAAATATCGATTATTATGATTCAATACATGAAGCTGCAGCAGATTCATGAGAGTTCAAGGATGATACATAAAGGAAGGATATGTCTTCAAAGGAAAGAGGTAAACTGCCTTCCATTGTTGTTAATTACAAAGAAGAAGAAATCTTTGAGCAAGTGAGTTTATAGTTTTGCCAAAAGAAAACTTTGTAGTACACATCACAAATAAACTGCGTCCTGCATCTTTTCAGCATGAAACAAATCTTTAAGGTCAGCTTGTTTAAAATGAGAACTTACTGGTTGGTGTTCTGCCTCTGATTTCTGTCTGCTCTCATTTCGTGTTTTCCTATTAGCTGAATATATCTTCTACTAATGCTGGTCTGCGATATCAAACTGGAATTCTAACTTCATATACATATGTATCCTTAACATTAGCTTTTTCTGTGTGCTTTTTTTCTTCTGGTAGAAGATACAGATATCATTCTGTACCATCTTGCCACAGACACTCTTTTTAAGAACTTTGATGGATATATAATACATATACTTTCCATACACATACATACACACATATGTAAAATGTGAAATATTAAGTAAACATTTCTTACTTAAAAAGAAAAAAAACTAGCTACTTATTTATAAAAGTGAAATATTTTATACCTTCTTAGAAATGGCACCTCTTTTTTTTCATACTGTCTCTTGAAATGGCAATATTTTGGTTGCAATTCTGTTTTCTGTGCTGCAAGTTAATGACATTTAATAAGTGCTTCAGATAAATTTGTCTATGAAATTTTGTTTTTAACCAATTTCATGATTGAGAAGGCAGAGAGATGCTATCTGATATTATCTACGAAGCTAGGGCAGGAGATCATTTACTGTGGAGTGAAGACCTGGTGTTTTTAAAAAGTGGCAGATATTTGAAATAACCCCTGGAAGAGTGAACTGACCAGGGAAGTTGAGAGGAATTGTAGGGTAGCATAGACATCTGATACTGAAGATCATAAAGTTATTGCAGTAATAACCTTGTTCTATTATGCTATCCAAGTTCTTAAAACATTAGCAATTATGCAACTCTGAATCTATGGAAAACTTTAAAATTCCATTTACATAGTGAGCTTTTCTTATATCTAATTAAAATAGTCCTACTGGAATAGCACCACATTTTCATTTGTTCTTTCTTGGATAAAGTATAACATAAGTTCATTTGCCTCTCCGTGATGGATTTTTATTTGTACATAAAGAGTAGAATTGTTAGATTTCTCACCTTTAGATAAAACAGCTTGGTTTGTAACTCTTTTATTTTTTTCTTTTCTTTGCCCTTTCCTTTAATTTCAATCTCAAAGTTTTGTTAGGTAATTTTTTTTTAATTTTAAAGATTTTATTTATTTATTTGACAGACAGAGATCACAAGTAGGCAGAGAGGCAGGCAGAGAGAGATGGAGAAGCAGGCTCCTGGCTGAGCAGAAAGCCCTGATGTGGGACTCAATCCCAGGACCCCAGGATCATGACCTGAGCCAAAGGCAGAGGCTTAACCCACTGAGCCACCCAGGTGCCCCAATTTGGTTAGGTAATTTAAATGGCAAAATGAAATTAACTGGTTTTCCATGAGCTGCTGTTTCTCCTCCTCTTCCTCCTCTTCTTTCTCTTCCTCTTCCTCCTCCTCCATCTTCTTCCTCTTCCTCTCCTTCTTCTCCTTCTTCCTCCTGCTCCTCCTCCTCCTCCGATTCTCCTCCTCCTCTTCCTCCTCCTCCTTCTTCTTCTTCCTCTTCTTTTTCTTCCTCATTAGCTGTACCATTTTCTTTTCCATTCTACTGTCCGTGAACCTAAGTTTTGCAAGCTCTCACTTAAAGGCACCAGAGAAATACAGTGGTAGATAAAATAAAAATGAACTTTTCAAGATATGACAAGCATATCAAGGACTATTATAAAGTAAGTAAAATGTTCAAAGACGAAGAAAACTTTAAGAAGAGAATACGCATGATTTATGAAAAGAAATGAATTTTAAAGTAGAATTTTTTTTCTAAAGTCAGTGTATATATATATGATCTATATCAGACAACAAAGCCATGGTCTAACGTGCAACTATATTTTCTTCCTATTAAGCTAAAATATTTCAGTTGTTCTTATTATCATTAGATTCTCGATGTGGAAATGAAGTTCACCATGTGGGTCCCCCAATGTGACTGCATCATGAAGAATCACAGACTGTTTAAATGGCTCTGGGAGTCCTCCATTTATAAAATCTGTGACTCCTAGTAGCTGCTCAGCTTCCCTCAACCTCAGTATCTTCATCTACAAATAAGAATAATTCATTCTAATGCATAAATTTACATTATTTTAATCTACTAAACTTCTGATAATTTGTCATAAGAGCAGTAGAAAATTAATACATCTGTCCTTAATTCTTCAAGCACGTAGGATTATAAATTACCCATCTAACTTGAGCCATGATTGAGCTGTCCAGAGTCCACTCCATGCTAACAGGCTGCTCTCTTCTTTCAAGAGTCCACCTTTACAGGTTCAGTTGTTTATTTGCTCACTCTGCTTTTGTTCACTCTTCAGTAACTTCAGATAACTGATTTTACATTTCATCTAGAATTTATTGTTGTCTGCCAGAAGATTGAACCAATAAAACCTCCTAGCCTTATCAGTAGCAAACTCTTCCATACTTTTATATCTAAAATGTTTTATTTATGTTGGACCCAAATTCTTTTAATAATTAAGCACTGGTCCTAATATTGTTCTTTGATATTTCACACAGTATAACTATCACTTTTAACATGCCAGCCTTAAAATGTAAATAAAACCATTATTTCCTCACCAAGGTTCTATTTTTTTAGGTTAATTTTTAGACTTTTCCATATTTTGTTGCTTCGTTGATGTGATTTTCAGATTTTCTAGCACTTAGAAAACCTCCCTGTAAATATTTACATGGAAGAACATTCTTTTTTTTTTTTTTACTTCTTTTTTAAGTATTTTATTTCTTTATTTGTCAGAGAGGAGAGAGGGAGAGAGAGCACACAAGCAGGCAGAGAGGCAGGCAGAGGCGGAGAAAGAAGTAGGCTCCCTGCCGAGCAAGGAGGTGATGCGGGACTCAATTCCAGGACGCTGGGATCGTGACCTGAGCCAAAGGCAGCGGCTTAACCCTCTGAGCCACCCAGGTGTCCCTACATGGAAGAACATTCTAAAAATTTTCCAAAAACGTTATATCCAGACCACCATATATTATTTCACATGAGGTCAGATCACATCAGAATAGTGTGGGATGGCTAACCTTATGGCTTTTTCACACCAAAAACTGTTACATCTGATTAGTCCTCAATCCAGATCTTGTGAAGTGTACTTGTTATTTAAGTTAAGTCCAATGTTTTATAATTATGTTAATCCATCATTTCAGAAAGTTGAAGTTTTGTTCCAAAATTTTGCCACCCATTATTTCAGGGTCTTTTTATGTCATTTGCAAAGTTAGTACTTAGGCCCTGTGTGACTTAACTGAGCTGTTGATTACAATCACAAAGTGATCTAAATTTGACAATGGAATCTGTGGTCTGCTTCTGGAAATCTCTGCCCAATTTGATAATAAACATTATCCAATTCCCTTGGGGAATGTTGCTCACTAAGCTACAGATACATTATACAATTATATAAGAAATTTTTTCCTCTCCATTTTGTGTTAAACAAAGATATGGTTAAACTTTATCAACAACATTGCCAAAATCAGAAATCATGATGGCCATGGAAACCGGGCTAGCTCTAATGATTGGAGATTACATCTCCTGTTTCATTTACACTAACAAGCAAAGCAAAGGATACATGGAAGACTATAGATAGATACAAAACAAGTGGTTGAGGCTCCTGGGTCCCTTCCTGGTATTGTCCAAAGTCTGATGGTCTTATCCAGTTCCAGTTACATAACTTTATTTGCATGAGTTTTTCATAACAACCTTACTTCCTCATCTTCCTCATTTATTGTATTGTTGTGTTATTAGGGCTCATGTGAAGTTTCAGTGCGAGGGCATATCTTGAACAATGCTCTTCAAGACTGTTAATAACAAAAACAGAAACAGAGTCATAAAATGCACTACTTTACCTTAGTTATCTTTGTATCTTCTTTCTAACTCCCAGTGCCTGTTGTGATCACTCAATAACCTTTGTTGTGTGAGTGAATAAATTAGTAAATTAATGGACGATCAGACTTTTTTAATTTAATCCATCATGGACATGCTTTACTCAAATAATGTCTATAATGATTCATTTTATAAATTTATCAGAGAAAAATATAATTCTCTACTATAGCTTTTTCCTGTACTAAGAATAAGGTTTCCCTCCTATTGAACACAGATTTTAATCATATTGCCCTAAAAACTGGAGTAGCAGGACTCTTCTTACTGCCTAAATTCTTCTAGTTCTATATCTAAGAACAATACCATCAGACATTACTAAGTAACTCAGAAATACTGATTTATTCCATCTTTGCTGATTGAACCATATTAATTAAATGTAAATTTTTATAAAAATAGCTTGCATATGAACATTTATTTTTCTACTATTTATAATTGACATATAACACAACATATTCACTGTGCATTTACTTTTGCATCTATTATATTTACACTTTACTAAATTTATAATGTCAGGATTTTTAGTAACAGGAATAAAAATAAAATCATAATATAAATTGTTTCTTTTTATTGGGGATGCATAATGTTCTAGACCTTGAGTAAGATCACATTTATATATTACTCTACTTGGTTTGTACAATTCTGAAAAATGTGTAGCATAGTTCCTATTTTTAAAATTATATCGCCTAATTTTTCAGTAAAAATCTCTATATAAAAACATGTAAAATATGTCGTACTGAATGAACACCGAGTTAAATGTAATTTCAATCAAACTTGAATTTACTTCTATGATAAAAATATGTTAACCACAGAAATGAAAGACATTTATAAAACAGTGAAAACTTATTATTGATACATTGATTTCATTCAACTCTTGATCAAAATCTGCAAATTCTTAGAAATACTTATTCTTCAATGAATTTACTCTATTTTCATTTCAAATCTAGTAATCACCATTAGACTGTATTTTTCTAAAAGCCAAGTATTGATATGAATTTTGTCTGTGGGTCTTCTGTAGACTTGCTTTAACAAAAAGAAACCCAGGTGTCACTGGCTCAGTTTATTGCTTCTCAGAATTTGATCATCCTCTGTCCAACAAAATAAGTCAGGGCCTTGGATAGGCTATCTCATACTCAAGGTAAGTCATTAAAGAGAGTGGGGAAAAAAATCAATTTGTTTTTTAAAGGAAAACTGTTATCTGCGTCCTGATCTGGCTCTCACTGAAGCTTAAAGAAGGAGTTTCAGGCAGCAGCCTGGCAAGTATTTGATAGACTTTATATTATGGGATTGACAATTTTTTTTCCTCTGTCACACCTGTATTTGTAAACCCTATTGCAGGGTGACTAATGACGCCAAAGATGAACAATGAGCAGAGAATAGAGAAAGAGATGTAAGGACACCGTGTTGGAAAAGGGAAGAGAGCAGCCCTTCATCATTCAATCAGAGCTCTGGCTTTGTGAGCTGTAGGTCACTGTCAATCAACAGGGAAGCAGGGCAAGGGGGACAAAGGAAATTCATTAAAATGAAGTGTTCAGAATGTTACAGAGATTCATAATCATCAAGAGGTGAGGAGTTTTCCTGTCAGAGCTACTAAACTATTTGTCTCTCTGGTTGATATAAGATTATGCCAGATAATATGTATGTGCATCAGTAAACTCTTCTATGTTTATAAGGTATATTAATATTCCAGCAGTAATAAACCCAAGTCTCACAGTTTCTGATGATACAAATAATTTGCCAGATTATCTCAGAAAACCAAGGTTTTATTTTTTAAATTCCATTTTATCATATTGCTTGAACCTAATAAATAAAAACTCTACATCATTTAGTTTCTTGGAGAATAGATTAAGAAAAAAAAAAACTTTTCTGTTATAGGAACATAGAAATGCAAAATTGACCAAAGTTTGAGTTATGTCAAAATCTTTTTTCTCATAAATAAAGACCCAAATAATTCCAAATAATTTGGGGAATTTTATTTAAGTTTTAGAATTTTAGTTTATTGTGATATTTGTATTCTGAGAGCACAGATGAATCATCATGAAGCTCAGAATGATCATACAGGTAGTAATTGTGTAAAGTTGAGTTACAGATTGCTTTTAAAGGATCTGATATTTACTTTCTGCTCTGTAAGTCTCTGCAAACATTATTCCACATCGTGACAGCCACAGAGGGGGTTGTAGCTGGGGTGGGTCACACATGGACACTTGGACAAAGAAGACATGGACAAAGCTATCGAACTTTTTTTAAATTCAATTCAATTAGCCAACATATAGTACATCATTAGTCTTTGATGTAGTGTTCAATAATGTATCAGTTGCATATAACACCCAGTGCGAATTTATCAACCTTTTAATGAAAACTTTGCTCATTGTTGAAGCTACACCACCAAACATAGATTAAGAATTCCCACTGGATTCTCAACTCTATGAAGACATAAACTGTTCTAACATTGTTTTGTCCATATTTTTGTACACTGAACTTAAGGAAAAGGGTTGATCTCTGAGATGACTCACTCAATGATGAGCAAAAATTAGTCTTACCTCCATTAATAATAGATAAAATTGTCAATGCAACTACAAAATTTCTAGTACATCATAAAGTTTCAATAAATGTGGACACCTCTATTCTCTCTTCCTACTTTAAACTGAATATTTTAAGAACTCAATCACTTATAATTACTGACATCTGCTAATCAATGTATTTCTCTTGGTTGGTTAGATCCTCTTCCTACTTTGGGAAATCATGTCTTTGACTTTCTTCAATAATGCTTTTTATGGTGTGTGGAAATTATGAGGGATACATTTTTCTTACTGTTAATATGTATTTAGATAGGTGTTTTAATGAAAAAATAATATGTCTTACACTTATAGATGTCCCAGCAAAGTTTATTTAAATATTAATTAATGTTTTAATTTAAGAAGTTTCCTTTTCATTTATTTTTTTCTGCTATTTTTTGTATCATCTGAAGAAGACAAACTACTTTCCATGCCTAGCTCCAACTGTCTTGGAAATAGCATTCTGCTAAATTTCACAGAACATTAAGGCAATGTAATCATAGTCCAAACTCTCCTGTTATTTTGTAACAAGGTCTTATTTTGAGCAGAGGGAACATGGAAAAAAGATAAAGTGGGTTTCTGAAAAATCTCTGAAGATCACCCTCACTTAAGCCTGTTGGAAATGCCCTCCAGCTTGTTTCCCATTGTCCCTGTTCTCACACATGTTCATGTACAAGTCAAAACTAATACTTAATATATGATCTTCTTACTAATCGAGGGTTATTAGTTAAATCTAAGAGAGAGTTTTATTGTTTTTCCTTCAGGAAATAAGCCACAGTCATATTTTAAATGCTAAAAATTATAATAAACCTCACAACATATCACGGCCTGGTATATGAAGACTGTGACTGAGATTATAAGACATGTCTGGAATATTTTATTTCTGGCTTCTACTTTGGTTTAACTGCACAGCTTGATTGAGAACAAAGAATATAAATAATGTTAGTTTTAATAGTGGAAAAAGTAAAATGTAAATACTCTAGGCTATATCTAGATACCCATCATTCTTTTCACAAAAACATTCATCTCTGACAAAGAACTCTGTGAAGGCTCACCTTGTTAAAGATTAGTTCTGGGGGGAAATGCAGATTAAAAAGAAATGCAGGCAAACCATGGGGAGGGAATGATCACATTTATACCATTCCTTTGGATATCAGACTGAGAAGAAAGAAAAATAAGTTTGACTTTGGTGTAGCTAGATTACAAAAATCATGGGAATTAAATCTAATAATTAACAGAAATGTCATCTTTAAATAAGAGAACAGTCATAATGCTATCTTCAAAAAGGACACATAGTAAATAGTATGAACTAATCTTTAATGAATACTTATCATGTGGGAAGCCTTCTGCTAAACAATTTGGCTTACTTATTAGAGCTTCAGAAAAATAGCTCCTCTACTCTTTTATCCTCGGGTCTCAAATAGCCCATGATTCATCGTAGTCATCAGTTCCTTGAAAAGACAAAATTTTTTTCCTGTTTTCTTTACTGCTGCTTCCTCACCATATAGACCAGTATGTCTGGCTCAAAGTAGGAGGTGCTTAACAAATACTAGAAATATCATCTAAACTAGTATGGAGCTCTTAAAGAAATAAATTACAGAAGGGCAAATATATGTTTATTCCTAGGTATCTTATGGTTTTGGGTGTAATTGTAAATGGGATTGACTCCTTAATTTCTCTTTCTTCTGTCTTGTTGGTGTAAAGAAATGCAACTGATTTCTGTGCATTGATTTTATATCCTGACACATTACTGAATTCCTCTACAAGCTCTAGCAGTTTTGGAGTGGAGCCTTTTGGGTTTTCCACATATAGTATCATATCATCTGCAAAGAGTGATAGTTTGACTTCTTCTTTGCCAATTTGGATGCCTTTAATTTCTTTTTGTTGTCTGATTGCTGAGGCTAGGACTTCTAGTACTATGTTGAATAGCAGTGGTGGTGATATCGGACATCCCTGCTGTGTTCCTGACCTTAGCAGAAAAGCTTTCAGTTTTTCAGAAGGGCAAAGATATGAATGTAATTCTGAGAATTACATGTCATGTTAATAGCTCTACTTTGCAGTTAATAATAGGTACCATTTTATAAAACACTGTGACTAATACATGAACACTATGAAATCAATCTTTTCATCTTTATTTCTTAATTTGCAGCCTAATCTTAGAAAGCTCACATTGTTCAAGGTCACACAGCTAATGATTCTTATAATAAAAATTTGAACCTAGAAAATTTGGCTTCAAAGTCAACCTTCTAAACCAGTAAGCAATACTGCTTTCCAAACCGGATTGATCATTAAATTATGAGCTAAAAGTAAATAAGCAGATTTATAAGTGTTTTGTTATAAATTATGATTGAAATTTTTATTTTGTGAAATAACCTTCTAAAATCACCCACATCATGATTGTTTGATTCTCCAGAAAGGACTTTGGAAATCACATAAACAAAAAGGGTCTAACTCAATGAGTTATTTTCTAATTTTCAAAATTTTTTATTATTAGAAATAATTAGAATATTAGATATTAGGAATATTAGAAATAATTAGAAATAATTTTTATTATTAGAAAAGTATTTTCTAATTTTCAAAAGTCACTGAATTTTAATAACACATTTAGGTGATGTGCTCTTAATTTTCATAAAGCTATCTCAAAGTCAAGCTTCCCTGCCTAAGACAATGTCACTAAATCAAAATAAGATATGGAAGAAAAATTGATACTTATTGGTTATACAAAAATTTTTATCTATATTGTTCATCATTTCTCAAATTGGACATTAGTACCTATGAAGAATGACACTGGCAGAGTCCTGGATATACATTTGACCCTTGAGCAGTGCAAGGGTTAGAGATGCTGACCCATGTACAGTAGAAAATCAGCATATAACTTTTGATTCTCCAGGAGTTTAGCTACTAATAGCCTACTGTTGACTGGGAGTCTTACCAATAACATAGTCAATTAACACAATTTTGCATGCTATATGTATTATATGTTGTATTCTTATAATCAAGTAAGCTAGAGAAAAGAAAATGGTCTGAAGAAAATCAAAAGAGAAAATACATTCATAGTTCTGTACTATAAAAAACCCATATATAAGTCACAGGCACAGTTCAAACCTGTATTTTTCAAAGGTCAGCTGTGTAAGAATGAAGTATGTATGTCAAATTCATCTTCTTCCTATGTCCTACAACCAAGCTATTCTCCTTGTAATAATATTTAAAGTGAAGAAACTTAAACGAGTATAATAAAATACAATCAGTTTGGAGGGAGGGGTTGCTATCAATTTTCGCAGCTTCAACAGTTATTCATATCAATGTATAACAAAGTAAATCAGTTCATAGCTTTGTCCCTAATCATATAAAAATTGCCAAAAATATTGGTTTCTTGGTAGGAGGTTCCAAGAACCCTACTAGTAATCCTGGTGTGGTTTAAAACAGAGGGTGCAATATTTGATGAGGGAGATTTGAGGATGGGGCCAGAGGCCAATATTTAAAAAGTTAGTAGAAACAATAAAATGAGTAATATAGGGGCGCCTGGGTGGCTCAGTGGGGTAAAGCCTCTGCCTTCCACTCGGGTCATGATCCCAGGGTCCTGGGATGGAGTCCCACATCCGGCTCTCTGCTCAGCAGGGAGCCTGCTTCCTCCTCTCTCTCTGCCTGCTTCTCTGCCTACTTGTGATCTTTGTCTATCAAATAAATAAATAAATCTTAAAAAAAAAGAGTAATATAAATTACTCTCCAGATGTAGGTTTTGCCAGGTTTAAAATTATTTTGTTTTGTTTCAAGTAATTATGATCATCTCAGCCTATTAGGCAACAATATTTCTATTTATAAATGGCTTCTGTTTAAGTGGTAGAAATTACAATTTTCTGAAAATAATTTAATGGAGGTTTGATAACACTGCATCTATAGTTTGTCTACCTCTGTTATTGATAGATTATAATGCAAAGGAAAGTTTGAAACAAGAACAATAAAAGAACAGAAGCTCATTTGCATAGAATCTCTGAATTGCTCAAGTCAATTTTATTTCGCCTTATGGCAAATGTTTTTCATCAGCCTCAGATGTAGAATGCATATCTATTGGCTACAATAGCTCTCTAACAGCTGAAGATACAGCATGAGTCCAAAGACTAATAGCAACCTTAAAATAAATCACTTTTATTCTATGCAATAAGATAAAGCCATTTCACTAATGGATCACAAAGAGAGTAAGAACATGACACAAATGTTAGTCTAAATTGAATATAGTGAACACCATTAGTTCTTTAGACTTAACTGCTAATATGTATATAAGCTGTTCAACAGATTGGGATATCAGATCTTTTTTTTTTTTTAATGTTCAAAATGGATGTTTTCAAGTGGCTTAATTCAAATTGTGGAACCCATAATGTTTGTATCCAAAAGCCACAGATCTCTTTGTTTTTAGTATTTTCCTTGTCTTCTGTATTTTCTAAGGATATTTCTGAATAGATCATTTTACTTAGAAGTCATTATTGATTACAAAGTAAAAACCCAGAAGACACACATACATACCCCAAAACCAATCCCAGAAGCCAGACAATGCCTTGCGGAGTAGAATTGACATTTCCTGAAATTGCTTATGTATGCAGACATAAAAGTGCACTTAGTAGATGTAATTACAGCTTTTACAACAGCCTAATTAAACAGCCTATCCATCATATATATTGTCTGCTTTGCTGAGAATTGTATAAATCAATTTGAAGCAGAGCAGGCAGTGAGTTGCTTCTACCTCCTCACCTGCTGATACTAACTGTAAACAAGCAACAGCAAAGAGAGAGAAAAAAGTCTTTCATATCAGAAAGTGATAAATGATATGACCTCTTATTCTCAGTGCTTCTTGGCTCAGACTAAAAAGTCTATATGTGTATTGTAATTATTGTACATGATTTCTTTGGAACTGAAATTTATCCTGGACTGTGAATCAACACCATTATTTTACCATTAAGTCCAAGGACAAAGATGATCTTCCCCATGATGATGAAGTAGTATGTTGAATGGGTGAGCATGACTGACTACATAACTTACATTCAAATTATAACTTGATCAAATGCATGATTAGCTCTCTCTTTGTGGCTCAATTTTCCTACATTTAAATAACAGGAAAAGAAAACATTTATAATTGCATTTAATCAACATGGTCTCTGATTTTTGTTTATTCTGAAACTTTGGTAATTTGATAAGAAGTATTTCTTCTCATTATGAGGAAAAAATAGTATACAAAGTGACTTCAGATGATATGAGCAAACCATAAATTACCATAAGGCCGCACCAGGTTCTGAATTACACAGGCCCAAAGTAGTTGGTTGTCTAGACTTTAAGGAAAGAAATTTAAATGTTAACTTTAAAGATTGAATAAAGGAGGGCATGAAAATTGCTTTCTGAGAGGAATTTCATATCCAACACCACTGGATAAAAGAGAGAAGCTGGGGAGATCAAACATATCTCACCTGGGGAAAGTGAAACCTAATTCATCCCAATAAGCAAGTGAAAAAAAAGTTGGTTTTCAAAACAGTCATTTATATGATCAGAAGCATCAATGATAAATGCAAACACTGAAAGGTCATTTCTTATACTGCAGAAGACCATTCCTTGGCAACCTCGGAGGGAGGAAAAGTATACTTTACTGCTCTCTGATTTTTCACTAGATTTATCCACTTTATTACAGTCCCAGAAATATCACTTATCAAACTTGACTTTATAAATTATTTAAGAAGAGCTAAAATAGATGACTTTGCAATGTTGTCCAATGGGTGAACAACTGAACAGAATCAGCTCAGGGGCAAAGAGTCAATGGCAGTTGTGGCAGTTGCTCCCTCCATTTCACTGGGATTCCTGAGTACAATCGGTGTCCCCCACCTTTTTTTTTTTTTTTTTTAAGATTTTATTTGTTTGAGAGAGAGACAGAGAGGGCAGGAGTGGGGAGAGAGAGAGAGAGGGAGAGGAACAACAGACCCTCCACTCAACGGGGAACCCGACATGGGACTCGATCCCAGGACTCTGAGATCAGAACCTGAGCCAAAGTCAGGAGCCCAACGGACTGAGCCATCCAGGTGCTCCACTGTCAGTGGCCCCTTTAATGTCTGTTCAAGGCAGAGAAGACAGCACATGACTGAAGAGCAGTGGAAAACCTGGAGGGTCAACCTGGAATTCTGCCAACAGGTTTCTCTCTGTTGGTGGGCACTGAGAGAAAGTCAAAAGCAAGAGGGAATGGCTGAAGGAGCACAAGTTCTACAGACTCACTCACAGTCTTAAAATTCACTTACATTCTTAAAATTCATTCATTTCATTCTTAAAATTCACTAAAATATATTCTAAAATTCATTGGTCCAGATCAACAGCTTGGTGATTTTTAGTCTTTTTTTTTTTTATTCCATATTTTGTAGTTGGAAGGAAGAGTGAGAGGCAGAGTCAACTAGGGAGAAAGTAATTCTGTAGAAATTTGACATTCTGTACAATTTACTTTTATTCCTTCATCTACTCCAATGCTTCAAATTTTGAAACACTGAAAAAAAATTTGAAACACTAATTTTAGTTAACACTTGTTAAACTGAAGATATGTCTTCCACAGAGGCGTATGCCTAATCCAAATCATTAGGAAAGTTATTTTTTTCTTTTTTAACTCCTGTTTTCATTTCCTTAATTAAGTTCACAATTGCCTAGCAGCTTTAAAAAAATTGTGTCCCTATTTATTCTAGATATCTATATACCTGAGAATCTTTGATATTATCCATATCTTCATTTATTATATAAATCTCAATACCCCTGGTACAGGATTCAGAGATTCTTCTTGAAAATGTAGCATATTTGAGTTATTTTCAATGAATATAAGAGGCACTTCAGGTAAGAGCAACCTGAAGAAGTTGCCAATTCAAGTAATTTGCAGACAACAAGTATAAAACTGGGCAAAGTTTGTAAAAACAAAACAAAACAAAAACACTACATTTCAGGATGTTGGATGTTGACCAGAATTAGAAAACAAATGGAGAAGCACTTATCTTTGAAAAACCGAGGGAAGCTAGAGTGTTGGTCTTCCTATTGGGAACTATCCCACCCATCATCCCCTTGAAGCTTTCAGGTATAAACTGCAGTTTTACCAGATTGAGACTGTCTGAAAACATATCAGGTTTGGTGCCAGAGATGGAAAATTAAACCCAGAGCCAGATACATGAAAACCTGTAGTTTTGCTAAATAAAATTGACAAATTTTGTTGGGAATATTTTGTGGTCTAGTTTAAGGTAAGAAACTGACCAGCAGAAGCTTAACTGGAAATAAGGAAACCATAAAAGGGCTGAAATAAGTTCTTCACACAACTCAGCCTGCCTGCCAAACTGCACTTGCTCAGGGGAGTTCCAACCACTGGGATTCCCGACTAAAAAATAAAAATAAGAATAAAAAATTGATCAGAGACACTAATGGCCATACCTGGAGAGGAAAAAACTAGCACATGATCCAGGGTTATTAAAATGTTATCTAAATATCTAGCGTTCATAAGTATAAAATATATATCCATCTACTGTCATCTATTTATCTACCTATCTTATATCAGATATGCAAAGAAACAGAAACTCTTACAAGTACTAAGAATAAAAGAGAGTGAATTTAACCTGACCAAAATGGACTTAGAAATTGGATATACCAGACAAGGTCAATAAAAATCAGAACATAAATCAATGAAATTAAAAAAAAAAAAAAAAGAAAATCTACAGAATTAAAAGTTGATTTTTTAAAAAGATCATCAAAATTGATGTTTTTTTTAAGATTTTATTTACTTATTTGACAGAGATCACAAGTAGGCAGAGAAGGAGGCAGAGAGGAGGAAGCAGGCTCCCTGCTGAGCAGAGAGCCCGATGCTGGGCTTGATACCAGGACCCTGGGATCATGACCTGACCCAAAGGCAGAGGCTTTAACCCACTGAGCCACCCAGGCTCTGCAAAATTGATGTTTTTAACTACACTAAGGATCAAAACACCAATTGCAGAAACCAAGAATGAAGAATGAAAGAGGACATCACTACAGAAACTGCATACATTAAACAGAGTCATAGGGGAATATTATCTTTTAAATGTATGCTAAAATTTTTGACAACTTAGGTGAAATGGACAAATTCCTAGAAAGAAGCAAATACCAAAAGTGTTGAAAAAGGAAATTAAAAATTGGAAAGACCCATGTCAGGTGAGGAAATTTAATTTAATTGCAACCCTCATGCCTTTCTGTGAAAATGTAAACATTATGGCCACTTTGCAAAGTAGCTTAGCATTTTCTTAAATTCAAACATATATTTCTTGCATGACCCAGCATTTCTACTTCTAAATATTTATATCAAGAGAGATGAACATATATGTCCACACAAGGACTTGTATGGGAATATTCATAGGAGAACTTTAATGGGTAAAGAGATTAGATGCTACTTACACAGGAGAATGGAGGAAACTGCCAGGAGTTTCAGTCAGACATTGAGACCATTTTTACTTTTGCTCCCTCTTTTGGTCTTAGTATGTGAACATCTTCCATTCTTGATCTCAATATCCCTTTTGGCCTCTTTCTGAACCTTTAATATCTATTTTCTTTATGAATTAATCATTGTTAATTTCCACGATCTTTCCTTCTGCATGAATTTTTAACCATTTATATTCCAATAAAATATTTATAATTGTTGCAACAAAATATTTTTATTTCTCATTTTATATCATAGGTTATAAACACATCAAAAACACAACAAAACACATTTTGGGGGGCATCTGGGTGGCTCAGTGGGTTAAAGCCTCTGCCTTCGGCTTAGGTCATGATCCCAGGGTCCTGGAATAGAGCCCCACATCAGGCTCTCTGCTCAGCAAGAGAGCAATCAGGCTCTCTGCTTCCTCCTCTCTCTGCCTCTTTGCCTACTTGTGATCTCTCTGTCTGTCAAATAAATAAATAAAATCTTTTAAAAAAACAAAAAACACATTTTGGTACTATGAATATTCATACTATCAATATTCTTTCTCTTTTAATTAAAACCTCACAGTAACTTCAAGAAAGTACTATCATTATACCTATTTTATGTATGAGAAAACTGGGTGTAAGAGCTATTCAGTAAATTACCCAAACTAATGTTTCTCTTGACATCAGGATTTTAACAATGGTTGGTCTATCTCCAAGTTTTTCTTTCTTAACATCATATTGTGATTTTGTTTTTAACAGTACAAGAGAAAATAGAATCTAAAACAATAAAAATCCAAATAACTTATATTTGTGTTTGTGGCTGAAACTACTACTTGCAATAATGTCAGAAAATAGGATGCTCTTCAATCTTTTTGGAATAACCCTGCTCATAAGGCTTAGTCCAGATAGATGATGTCTTTGATACGGGATAGAAAATTTGATACACAAACTAAGTTAATAGAGCATATTAAATAGAGCTAATAAGGTAAAATCAAAAGGTGAAAACAAAAACACCACATGAAATTAAAAATCAATTTTCAAGTATCTTAATGAGAAGTACACAGACAATGAGTTCATCAGCATTCTAATTTAATTCAGTCATTAATGTGACCGTATAATTTTTTAAATCACCTTGAACAACTGTGATCACTCTTTACAAGTTCATTTCTATTTATAATCCAACCTACTTTCACTAGTACACTTACTCCAAAATGCTGGACAACAATTATATGCTAATATCATATTATTATTATTAGAATATTATATTATTCTAAGCATTAGAGATAAACCAGTGAACAAAAGAAACAAAAATTTCAGTTCTCATTGAGCAAACATTTCTGTTGAAGAAACAAAAATATTTGAAACAATATTTCTATGGTATCTATTTATCTATCTAGTATAGTAGAGTACAAATTCATAAATGACATGAAAATAAATAAAGAAAAGATTGATACTAGGGTCTTGAATGCAGATGCAATTTAGAAAAGATTGATACTAGGGTTTAGAATGCAATGCAATTTCAAGTAAAGTAGTTAGAGAACCTCACTAAGACAATAACATTAAAGCAAAAACTGGAAGAGAGTGAGCATGTGAAGCATGCTCAAAGGAAGGGGGAAAATGTTTTCAGCAGGAGAAACAACAAGTTGGAGTTGTTATTGGTGATTTCTGGAGAGGGTCGAAGTACATGAAGATGAGGTACAAACAGGAAAAATAAGAGCAGGTGAAGTTGAAGCATTGTGAGGGGGATTGATGAAGTACCTCATAAATTAATAGAAAGTTTTAAGGGGATACCACCCTGAACGCGCCCGATCTCGTCTGACTTAGATTTTAATAGAGTGACACTGAATTGTTTGTTGAACAAATTATACCAGGAAGAGGATTGTGCCATAAGGAATTAAGTTGAGAGGTCATCTATAGGGTTATTGCAGATAAGTTGAAGGCAACTTGAACCAGGGCAGTGGTTGGGAAATGATGAGAAATCACAAAACTCTAGATGATAATTTTATGATAGAGCCAATAGGATTTGTTGATGGGTTGGATGCGGAGTGTGAGTGAAAGAAAGCAGTCAAAAAAGGCACTGTTTTGGCCTCACAGAGTTCTCAATCACTTAGAACAAAACTAATAAAAAAACGAAGAGAGGGAGGAAAACCAGGAGTATGGTATTGGACATGTGAAATTGGGATGTTTTTAGATATCTAAGTAGAAATAGGCAGACATTTGGTTGTATGAATCTAGAAGGTTCTCCTAAGGAAAGAGAGAGAGAGAGAAAGTTGTTAGCATGTTGATATATTGGTTGTATTTGGTATTTAGGGACATTTGATTAAATGAGATTATAAAGAAAATGATAGAGAAGACAGCCCATCAACAAAAGAGACTAAAAAGTAATATTCACAGAATTTTAAGGAAAAAAAATAGTGTCTTGAAAGACAAGTGTATTAAATATCTATTGGCTGTGACCATCTTTTCTAACACTTATTGGCTTCAAAATTTATATTTATTTATTCATTATTCTGTGGGCTGACTAGATGGCCTAGGCTCTGTGGAGATGGTCTGGTTTTGCTCCTCTTAAAATCAACAGGACTCACTGACATGTCTGGGCCTTCCCCGGGGAAGGCTGGCATGGTTGAGGCCTATACTCACAAGGTATTCTGTCTTATGAGAAGCCAGCTTTAGCTTGTCCCCATGGTAAAATTTTCCAATACAGAAACTCTGCAATATTTCTCGAGACTTAGACTCAGGGCTCACAAAACATCTACCACATGCTATTGGTCAATAGCAGATTAAAGAATTTGAAAACTGAAACTAACTCTTTTTCAAAGACCTGCAAAGCATTTGTGACAATTCTTTGCAATCTATCCCATCAGATGAACAAAATGCTTCATCAAGAGAAAATGAGGGGCACCCGGGTGGCTCAGTAAGTTAAAGCCTCTGCTCAGGTCATGATCCCAGAGTCCTGGGATCGAGCCCCACATCAGGCTCTCTGCCCTGCAAGGGAGCCTGCTTCCTCTTCTCTCTCTCTCTGCCTGCCTCTCTGCCTACTTGTGATCTCTGTCTGTCAAATAAATAAATAAAATCTTTAAAAAAATGAGAAGAGTCTAGTGTTATGTCACATAAGATAAAGGCCTAAATTGGAACTTGCATGAATAAAATTAAGGGTTCAAACTCTCCATGATTAGAACTGGCTCATGTGAATTATAAGACCATGTTTAATTATTTGTGTGGCAATTATACACATTACATGAGAATTCTTATAGTTTGAAGAAATTCTGTGCTTTCAATGATATTTCTATGCTTTCAGTGATTTCAAAAAACAGCAATGAATTTATTCATATTTTAATAATACTTTAGTTTTCAGTTCTCACAGTTTCTTTTGCTAATTCAACCAGATAGCAACTTGCTATTTTTTTTAAGTAAAAGAATGCTACTGAGATCTATATTTTTAAACAAGTCAAGTGCAACACCATGACGACTAATGTCTTATTCTCCAAAAAGGAAAGCTTAATGGTAATTTAAGAAAAAAAAAGGGGGGGGCTCGATATACTACATATATATTAAAAAGGAGGGCTTAAAATTTTTAAATTGAGAGAAATGTAAAGAATTTGAATATATAAAATTGCATTCTATTTTTCTATTTAAAAACATAATTGCATGTGACCTGAAGAGTATAAAGAAGTTCACTTAAAAGAAGTAATTCTTTTTTTTTCCATTAAGCAAAAGAGGGAAAGCTACTTTAGCAATATTTTTGAATTGAATGCAATTTAATGTATGATAATGAGGGACTCTTAGTGGTAGTTGTTATAAGAAAGAAGAAAAAAATCTTACTTTTGGAAAACTATGTCCTTCCTTACATTTGGGATAACTAGAGGCAAATAATATTATGAGACAAAATTAAGTACCAAAAGAAGGCTATTGTGTATGTTATGAAAAAAATCACTGTTAAAGTATCTTATGGTTTTAAGTTACATACTTCATAATTTAAGTATGCAAACGGCATTGGTTAAAGTAAAAAAAATATACAGAAAATTTAAAAAGCATTAAAGATTTTATTTATTTATTTGTGAGAGAGAAAAAACACAAGAAGGGAGAACAGCAGGCAGAGGGAGAAACAGACTCCCCACTGTGCAAGAAGCCTGATGTAGGACTCGATCCCAGGACTCTGTGATCATGACCTGAGCCAAAGGCAGACACTTAACAAACTGAGCCACCCAGGTGTCCCTTAGGAAATGTGTTTAAGATTAAAAAACTTATAATTTTCCCAAGCACCAGATAAAAATTGATAAAATGTTAAGTAAATTACTTGTATTATGTTGCCACTCAAATATAAAGTATAGGTCTTGAATATTTTACCATTATATCATTAGCATATATTCTCCAAAATTGGCAAACACTAAATTATTTGAAAATATACTATTATTGAGTGAGATGGCAGAATAGAATTTGCCAATGCTCATCCCTTGCTGAAATGTCAATTTGAATAATCATCCATGCTTGAAAATACCTTTACAAGAGCTAAGAATTCCATTGAGAGATTATAGCACCTGGATGGAGCACAGAAATAAGAAAAGACACATTGAAGAAGATAGGCAGATAATTTCACATCCTTCAAATTCACACATCACCTGTGTCAACATGCAATGCAGTACAAAGATACTCTCTGTTTGGGGGAGTGAGGTGAGCACCTAAATTTGCTGTGGACACCACAGTAAACTCCAAAGTAACACCACAGTAAACTCCAAAGCTATACTGACTCCCATGGCCCTACTCCAGACTAGCTCTGCAAACCCAGTTTCTAAGCCCACCTCAGCACTAGGTTGTCTCCTACAGCATTAAGCTTCAGTCTGGCCCTGGTGGTACAAGGCACCAGTCATGTTCCTATGGCTTCAGGCTGCAGATACAGCCTCCAGGGTGACACCTGTGACCCATGCTCCAGGCCCAACCAAGCACCAGACTGGCCCAGACAGCTCCAGTTTCTGGCCTGCCATGGAGTTAAGAGGAACCCCATTAATGGGAGTCATGCCTTCCCTTGTGGATCTAGGACACATACCCATTCTCATAGCCTCACATTCCAAGTTTGCTCTTGCTGAGTCCAGCATCAGCATAGTCCCCATGTACCTCAGCCAGACCAGTTGTTATGATCCCAAGCACCAAGCCCATTGCAGGGAATCATAGCACCTGCTGTAAATACCCCTGAAGATCCAGGGTCCAAACTTCCCCTGTGGAACCAAGCTACAAGGTTATCCTGCAGAAGTGGGCCCTAGGCCTACACCAGCAGTATCAGACTTTGGCTCATCTCAGTGGACCCCAATTCCAGGCCTGTCTCCATGAACTCAGGACCAAGCCCATTCAGTGGACATATGTACCAGACCTACTCTAGTCTCAGGGTGGGCTCCACAAGCTCAGTCTCTGAAGATTCAGACTTTGGGTCTGCCCCAGTAGATGCAGTCATTAGGATCATCCCAGTGTACCACAGTGTCAGACCAATCCCAAGGACCCAGGATAAAATCCTGCACTTGCAGGCCCAGGCACCATGCCCACTCCTGTGGACTCAACCTCCAAACCTGCCCCAGCAGATCTAGACTTTACATCAGTATATCTGAAGACAACAGCAACCCTCCCCAGTGACCCCACCAGCTGGCTCATGCAAAATCTCTAGATGGCCTGACTGCCGGGGGACTGTTCTGGCCAAATTGAGATAACAAAGACTATAGGAAGTATCTATATTTCTAATGTGCTGACATCAGTATAAAGCCAGAGGGATCACGACTAATCAGGGAAAGATGATGTCACCAAAGGAACAAAACCAAGCACTAGCAACTGACCCTAAAGAGGTAGAGACACACAAACTGCCTGATAAAGAATTCAAAATAACCTTTTAAAATTTTATTTATTTATTTATTTATTTATTTATTTATTTGAGAGAGAACACAAGCAGAGGGCATGGGAGAGGGAAAAACAGATGCCCTCTGAGCAGGGGGCCTGGCGTGGGGCTTAATCCCAGGACCAACCTCAAGACCTGAGCCAAAGACAGATACTTAACCTACTAAGCCACCCAGGGCCCCTCAAAATAGTTATCTTAAAGAAGCTTAGTGAACTGTAAGAGAACATAGACATATAAACAAAATCAGGAATATAATACATGAACAATAAAGAAGTTGAACAAAGAGATAGAAAGCAACCCTTGCCCCCAGCAAAATCATAAAGAAAATCTGGAGCTAAAGAACATAATGTCTGAACTGAAAATTCAATAGATAACTTCAAAAGTGAAAACTCAATTAAGAGGAAGAATCAGCTGGAACACACATCACTTTAATTTCAATAGTCAGAGGAACAAAAAGTGGACTAAATGAAGAAAGCTTTCAGGGCCTATAAAACATTGTTGAATGAATCAGTATGCACATTATGGGTTTCCTAGAAGTAGCAGAGAGCAAAAACGCAGAAAACTTTTTAAAAGAAATCATGATGGGTGGGAGGAGTCAAGATGGCGGAGAAGTAGCAGGCTGAGACGACATCAGCCAGCAGGAGATCAGCTAGATAGCCTATCAAACCATTCCGAACACCTACAAATCCAACAGGAGATCGAAGAGAAGAAAAACAACAATTCTAGGAACAGAATATCGACCACTTTCTGAAAGGTAGGACCAGCGGAGAAGTGAATCCAACGCGACGGGAAGATAGACCCCAGGGGGAGGGGCCGGCTCCTGGCAAGCGGCGGAGCACAAAATCAGGACTTTTAAAAGTCTGCTCCACGGAGGGACATCACTCCAGAGGCTAAACTGGGGTGAAGACCTCATGGGGACAACGTGGACTCAGGTCCTGCGGGGTCACAGAAGGATCGGGGGTGTCTGAGTGTCGCAGAGCTCACAGGTATTAGAGCAGGGAAGCCGGCTGCAGAGACAGAGCCGAGATTTCCTAGTGGTCTGTGACACGGACCGGTGCTCTGTGGCACTGGCCGGTGCTCTGTGCGAGGGGTCCCCACAAGATCCGGGGAGACTCCGACCCGGGAGAGCTCAGGGATCTACAGGGTTCGGAGACTCCAGGTGGGACTCTGCCAGAGACAGAGACGCTTGGTCACAGGCTGGGTGAGCTCGGAGCACTCCCAGAAGCCAGTGAGATGGGACTGCTTAGGCACGATTTTCTCTGAGCTCGGTTTGCGGGCGCGCGCGGTCTGCCGGCGCGCCGGTCTCCAGCACAAACGTGGGCTGGGGAGACCGGAGGGATTAAATGCTTTTCTATGAAGGCGCACTGAAGACTGGGGCCCCTAGCTCTCGGCTCCTCTGAACCGGAGATTGGGAGGCCGCCATTGTCATTCCCGTCCTCCGGAACTCTACCGAAAGCGTTCAGGGCATAAAAGCTCCCGAAAGAGAACCTGAGAGGATTGCTTAGCCCGGCCCCTGGTAAGGGCGGTGCAACTCCGCCTGGGGCAAAGACACCTGAGAATCACTAGAACAGGCCCCTCCCCCAGAAGATCAAAGAAATCCAGCCAAGACCAAGTTCACTTAACAAGGAGAACAGCGGATTCTTATCTGGACAAAATGACAAGGCGGAAAAACTCACCACAAAAAAAAGAGCAGGAGACAGGACCGAAGGCTAGGGACCTAATCAATACAGACATTGGTAATATGTCAGATCTGGAATTCAGGATGACGATTCTCAAGGTTCTAGCTGGGCTCGAAAAAGGCATGGAAGATATTAGAGAAACCCTGTCAGGAGAAATAAAAGCCCTTTCTGGAGAAATAAAAGAACTAAAGTCTAATCAAGTTGAAATATAAAAGCTATTAATGAGGTGCAATCAAAAATGGAGGCTCTTACTGCTAGGATAAATGAGGCAGAAGACAGAATTAGTGATATAGAAGACCAAATGACAGAGAATAAAGAAGCTGAGCAAAAGAGAGACAAACAACTACTGGACCACGAGGGGAGAATTCGAGAGATAAGTGATACCATAAGACGAAACAACATTAGAATAATTGGGATTCCAGAAGAAGAAGAAAGAGAAATAGGAGCAGAAGGTGTACTGGAGAGGATTATTGTAGAGAATTTCCCTAATATAGCAAGGCGAACAAGCATCAAAATCCAGGAGGTGCAGAGAACACCCCTCAAAATCAATAGGAATCGACCCACACCCCGCCATCTAATAGTAAAATTTACAAGTCTTAGCGACAAAGAGAAAATCCTGAAAGCAGCACGGGACAAGAAGTCTGTAACGTACAATGGTAAAAATATTAGATTGGCAGGAGACTTATCCACAGAGACCTGGCAGGCCAGAAAGAACTGGCATGATATATTCAGAGCACTAAACGAGAAAAACATGCAGCCAAGAATACTTTATCCAGCTAGGTTATCATTGAAAATAGAAGGAGAGATTAAAAGCTTCCAGGACAAACAAAAACTGAAAGAGTTTGTAAACACCAAACCAGCTCTACAGGAAATATTGAAAGGGGTCCTCTAAGCAAAGAGAGACCCTAAAAGTATTACCAGAAAGGAACAGAGACATTATACAGTAACAATCACCATACAGGCAATACAATGGCACTAAATTCATATCTCTCAATAGTTACCCTGAATGTAAATGGGCTAAATGCCCCAATCAAAAGACACAGTGCTTCAGAATGGATAAAAAAACAAAACCCATCAATATGCTGCCTACAAGAAACTCATTTTAGACCTGAAGACACCTCCAGATTGAAAGTGAGGGGGTGGAAAACAATTTACCATGCTAATGGACATCAGAAGAAAGCTGGGGTGGCAATCCTTATATCAGATCAATTAGATTTTAAGCCAAAGACTATAATAAGAGATGAGGAAGGACACTTCATCACACTCAAAGGGTCTGTCCAACAAGAAGATCTAACAATTTTAAATATCTATGCCCCTAACATGGGAGCAGCCAACTATATAAACCAATTAATAACAAAATCAAAGAAACACATTGACAAGAATACAATAATAGTTGGAGACTTTAACACACCCCTCACTGAAATGGACAGATCATCCAAGCAAAAGATCAACAAGGAAATAAAGGTCTTAAATGACACACTGGAGCAGATGGACATCACAGATATATTCAGATCATTCTTTCCCAAAGCAACAGAATACATGTTCTTCTCTAGTGCCCATGGATCATTCTCCAGAATAGATCACATCCTGGGTCATAAATCAGGTCTCAACAGGTATCAAAAGATTGGGATCATTCCCTGCATATTTTCAGACCACAATGCTCTGAAGCTAGAACTCAATCACAAGAGGAAATGTGGAAAGAGCACAAATACATGGAAACTCAACAGCATCCTTCTAAAAAATGAATGGGTCAACCAGGAAATTAAAGAAGAATTGAAAAAAACCATGGAAACAAATGATAATGAAAACACAACGATCCAAAATCTGTGGGACCCAACAAAGGCAGTCCTGAGAGGAAAATATATAGCGATACAAGCCTATCTCAAGAAACACGAAAGGTCTCAAATACACAACCTAACCCTACACCTTAAGGAACTCGAGAGAGAGCAACAAAGAAAGCCTAAACCCAGCAGGAGAAGAGAAATAATAAAGATCAAAGCAGAAATCAATGAAATAGAAATCAAAAAAACAATAGAACAAATCAATGAAACTAGGAGCTGGTTCTTTGAAAGAATTAATAAGATTAATAAACCCCTGGCCAGACTTATCCAAAAGAAAAGAGAAAGGACCCAAATAAATAAAATCATGAATGAAAGAGGAGAGATCACAACCAACACCAAAGAAATACAAACAATCATAAGAACATATTATGAACAACTCTATGCCAACAAATTCGACAATCTGGAAGAAATGGATGCTTTCCTAGAGACATATAAACTGCCAAAACTGAACCAGGAAGAAATAGAAAACCTGAATAGGCCCATAACCAGTAAGGAGACGGAAACAGTCATCAAAAATCTCCCAACAAACAAAAGCCCAGGGCCAGATGGCTTCTCAGGGGAATTCTACCAAACATTTAAAGAAGAATTAATTCCTATTCTCCTGAAACTGTTCCAAAAAATAGAAATGGAAGGAAAACTTCCAAACTCATTTTATGAGGCCAGCATCACCTTGATCCCCAAACCAGACAAGGATCCCATCAAAAAAGAGAATTACAGACCAATATCCTTGATGAACACAGATGCAAAAATTCTCACCAAAATACTAGCCAATAGGACCCAACAGTACATTAAAAGGATTATTCACCATGACCAAGTGGGATTTATTCCAGGGCAGCAGGGTTGGTTCAACATCCGCAAATCAATAAATGTGATACAGTATATTAACGAAAGAACAAGAACCATATGATACTCTCAATAGATGCTGAAAAAGCATTTGACAAAGTGCAACATCCCTTCCTAATCAAAACTCTTCAAAGTGTAGGGATAGAAGGCACATACCTCAATATTATCAAAGCCATCTATGAAAAACCCACGGCAAGTATCATTCTCAATGGAGAAAAACTGAGAGCTTTTCCGTTAAGGTCAGGAACACGGCAGGGATGTCCACTATCACCACTGCTATTCAACATAGTACTAGAAGTCCTAGCCTCAGCAATCAGACAACAAAAAGAAATTAAAGGCATCCAAATCAGCAAAGAAGAAGTCAAACTATCGCTCTTTGCAGATGATATGATACTATATGTGGAAAACCCAAAAGGCTCCACTCCAAAACTGCTAGAGCTTGTACAGGAATTCAGTAAAGTGTCAGGATATAAAATCAATGCACAGAAATCAGTTGCATTTCTTTACACCAACAACAAGACAGAAGAAAGAGAAATTAAGGAGTCAATCCCATTTACAATTACACCCAAAACCATAAGATACCTAGGAATAAACCTCACCAAAGAGGCAAAGAATCTATACTCAGAGAACTATAAAGTACTCATGAAAGAAATTGAGGAAGACACAAAGAAATGGAAAAATGTTCCATGCTCATGGATTGGAAGAATAAATATTGTGAAAATGTCTATGCTACCTAAAGCTATCTACACATTTAATGCAATGCCTATCAAAATCCCATCCAATTTTTTCAAAGAAATGGAACAAATAATCCTAAAATTTATATGGAACCAGAAAAGACCTCAAATAGCCAAAGGAATATTGAAAAAGAAAGCCAAAGTTGGTGGCATCACAATTCCAGACTTCAAGCTCTACTACAAAGCTGTCATCATCAAGACAGTATGGTACTGGCACAAAAACAGACACATAGATCAATGGAACAGAATAGAGAGCCCAGAAATAGACCCTCAACTCTATGGTCAACTAATCTTCGACAAAGCAGGAAAGAATATCCAATGGAAAAAAGACAGCCTCTTCAACAAATGGTGTTGGGAAAATTGGACAGCCACATGCAGAAAAATGAAATTGGACCATTTCCTTACACCACACACGAAAATAGACTCAAAATGGATGAAGGACCTCAACGTGAGAAAGGAATCCATCAAAATCCTTGAGGAGAACATAGGCAGCAACCTCTTCGACCTCA
>ML110751.1:33290-70237 GCA_003697995.1 Taxidea taxus jeffersonii
AACTATAAAGTACTCATGAAAGAAATTGAGGAAGACACAAAGAAATGGAAAAATGTTCCATGCTCATGGATTGGAAGAATAAATATTGTGAAAATGTCTATCCTACCTAAAGCTATCTACACATTTAATGCAATGCCTATCAAAATTCCATCCAATTATTTCAAAGAAATGGAACAAATAATCCTAAAATTTATATGGAACCAGAAAAGACCTCGAATAGCCAAAGGAATATTGAAAAAGAAAACCAAAGTTGGTGGCATCACAATTCCCGACTTCAAGCTCTATTACAAAGCTGTCATCATTAAGACAGTATGGTACTGGCACAAAAACAGACACATAGATCAATGGAACAGAATAGAGAGCCCAGAAATGGACCCTCAACTCTATGGTCAACAAATCTTCGACAAAGCAGGAAATAATATCCAATGGAAAAAAGACAGCCTCTTCAACAAATGGTGTTGGGAAAATTGGACAGCCATATGCAGAAAAATGAAATTGGACCATTTCCTTACACCACACACGAAAATAGACTCAAAATGGATGAAGGACCTCAACGTGAGAAAGGAATCCATCAAAATCCTTGAGGAGAACACAGGCAGCAACCTCTTCGACCTCAGCCGCAGCAACTTCTTCCTAGGAACAACGCCAAAGGCAAGGGAAGCAAGGGAAAAAATGAACTATTGGGACTTCATCAAGATCAAAAGCTTTCGCACAGCAAAGGAAACAGTCAACAAAACCAAAAGACAACTGACAGAGTGGGAAAAGATATTTGCAAACGACATATCAGATAAAGGGCTAGTATCCAAAATCTACAAAGAGCTTAGCAAACTCAACACCCAAAGAACAAATAATCTAATCAAGAAATGGGCAGAGGACATGAACAGACATTTCTGCAAGGAAGATATCCAGATGGCCAACAGACACATGAAAAAGTGCTCCACATCACTGGGCATCAGGGAAATACAAATCAAAACCACAATGAGATATCACCTCACACCAGTCAGAATGGCTAAAATGAACAAGTCAGGAAATGACAGATGCTGGCGAGGATGTGGAGAAAGGGGAACCCTCCTACACTGTTGGTGGGAATGCAAGCTGGTGCAACCACTCTGGAAAACAGCATGGAGGTTCCTCAAAAAATTGAAAATAGAACTACCTTATGACCCAGCAATTGCACTACTGGGTATTTACCCTAAAGATACAAATGTAGTGATCCAAAGGGGCACGTGTACCCGAATGTTTATAGCAGCAATGTCCACAATAGCCAAGTTATGGAAAGAACCTAGATGTCCATCAAGAGATGAATAGATAAAGAAGAGGTGGTATATATATACAATGGAATACTATGCAGCCATCAAAAGAAATGAAATCTTACCATTTGCGACAACATGGATGGAACTAGAGCATATTATGCTTAGCGAAATAAGTCAACTGGAGAAAGACAACTATCACATGATCTCCCTGATATGAGGAAGTGGAGATGCAATGGGGGTGGGAGTTAAGGTGGTAGGAAAAGTAAAAATGAAACAAGTTGGGATCGGGAGGGAGACAAACCAAAAGAGACTCTTAATGTCATAAAACAAACTGAGGGGGGTGGGGGGAAGAGGGGTTGGGAGAGGGTGGTGGGGTTACATTATATGTTTAAATAAAGCTTAAATAAAAAAAAAATTAAAAGAAATCATGATGAAAAACTTCCCAAATTTTGAGATAAAAATGAACATTCTGATCCATGAATCTCAAAGAACACAAAATATATCAAACATAAAGAAATCTCAAGACACATTATAACTAAAGTCTTAAAAAGGAAAGAGAAACCGAATTTTGAAAACAGCCATAAAAAGGTAACTTGCCCCCCCCCCCAGGAACCGCCATAAGACCATAAGAGGATTGATTTCTCACCAGAAACCTTGTAGGCCATGAGACAGTACAGTGAAATATTTAAAGTGTTCACAGAAAAAATAACTGCCAACCAATGGAATTATAACTAGAAAAACTGCCCTTCAGAAATGAAAGAGAAGAAAAAACAGTCCCAGATAAATGGTGTTAATGAAGTTCATCAGCATTAGAACTGCCTTATCAGAAATGCTAAATGGAATTTTTCAAGTTGAGATGAAAGAACATAACTAACATGAAAACAAACATAAGGTATAAAACTCACTCTAAAGGTAAGAATATAGTCAAATTCAGCACACTATAATAAGATAATGGTGGTACACAGATCACTTTTAACTCTAGTATAAAAATAAAAACATGAAAATACTCTGGGGCAGCTGGGTGGCTCAGTTAGTTGGGCATATGACTCTTGGTTTTGACTCATGTCATGATTTTATGGCTTGTGGGGTCAAGTCGCAAGTCAGGCTCCACACTCAAGGGGAGGTCTGCTTGGAGATTCCCTCCCTCTGACCCTCATACCACTCATGTGTGTACTCTCTCTCTCTCTCTCTTTCTAAAATAAATCTTTTAAAAAATACTAAACATAACTAAGTATAATAATTTGTTAACAGATATACATATGAAATAATGCAAATTGGAACACTAATAACATAAAATGTGAAGTTAAAAGGTTGAGTTCTTGTATGTGGCCCAAGTTAAGTTCTTACAAGCATAAAACTGACTGATACAACTCTAAGATGTTTTATGTTGGCCTCATGATACCACAAAGAAAAAGCCTGTAGTAAGTACAAAAAAAAAAAAAAAAAATGAGAAAGAGAAAGGAATCAAAAGATGCTACTATAAAAATTATCAAATCACAGAGGAAGACAGCAAAAGTGGGAGAAAGGAACAAAGAAACTATGAAACAGTCAGGAAGCAGTTAATAAAATAGCAATAGTAAGTCCTTACGTATCAGTAATTACTTAATATGTTAATACATTAAGTTGTCCAACCAAAAGATATAGGGTGACTGAACTGATTAAAAGAAAAAAAAGACTCAAATATATGTTGTCTACATGAGATTCACTCTAGATTTAAAGACACACATAGGCCAAAAGTGAATGAATGGACAAAGATATTCCACACAAATGGTAACAAAGAGTAGCAGTGTCCATACTTGTCAGATAAAACATCTGATTGGACTAAAGATACAGTTTAAATGGCATAAGGAAGGCAACAATGTGTATACTTGGATAATTCTTTAAGCTAATTTTGAAGACTAAATGTATACTTGAAACTGATACAATAAAGGGAATTCCTTTCTCACTTGCTCTTTTTTTGTGTGTCTACATGAGAAACAAAAATGTATGGGTTTCAGACTGAGGAACACTGAGTTAAAATGAGAAATTTTGTGATGTGATCTTGGATAAATTACAAAATCTTTGTGAACCTCTCCAGTGAAAAATGGGAAAATAGAATTTATCTCTCAAGATTATTGTAAGATTGAATGAGATGACATATAAAAAACTAGTAGTGCAGCCTAGAAACATAGTTACCATTTATTTTCCCTTGCAATTAGCATCATAAACTCTGTGGAAGAATGAATTAGTGTGAAATGAATGAATGAATGAATTAACTAACTAACCAATGAACTAATAAAAATCAAATTAGACATGCATCTGTAAGTGGCTCAGATTTTTCTTTACATATTTTAATTTCCTGGTGGTGAAAAGCAGCTGATCCTGGGTCTGTTCCTAACTTTTGGTTCCAACATTTACCCAGTTTCTTGTTATTCTACCCAGCCATGACTACTAAGTGTATTATGTTAGGTACTATTTGAGTACCAAATGAGTTATTCTGAGAAAATAGCAAACTCAGAAATACACAAGAATATTCATATTAAATACAGTTATTTCCATCATAGTCCTTTTTCTTTTGACAAGATTTTTATTAGAAAGTACAGGACTGAACGTGCTCGAGTCATTCTTGCATGGAAGAACCACTCTCACAATATTTAGTTGTGTTGAATATGCTTTCGTTTTTTTCCCCCACTCTTCCTCCTTCTACTCATCTCTCTAGCACACTTTCCCAGGGGAAGCCAATCCCTGTGAATGGTATTACCCCAGCTCACTTGCCCCTTGGCTTCCAGTTAAGTTTAGCAGATCAGAGAGTACAAGGTAAGACACCAGGGTATGTATTCTTGCACCTGCCTGCACACAGTTTTGATGAGGGCTGCCTTATTCTCCCTAGGCCACAACTCCTGCAAGGCAGGCCTTCTTCCATAGTCAGAGTTGTGGGTGTGCTGAACCTTCTATTCTTTTCTTAAACCTGACCACATATTGGTAAGCGTCCTTTTTATTAAATCCTGTTGCCCCTTGGAGGATTCATTCTGTTAATTGGGGAGTGAGAGGGTGGGGATTCAGACTGCCTCTAAGTATTTGCATTATGCAGTGTTTCCACTGGGATATACTTATAGAGATAAATTTATATAGTTATTGAAGGTAAGGGAGAAAATGCTGTGGGAGAAGCAGAAAACATGGCATTATTTATTTATTTATTTATTTGAGAGAGAGAGAGAACAGAATGAGAGAGAGCAAGAGCAGGGGAGAGTTTTTTAGTTTCTGTCTTTTTTTTTTTTTTTTTTTTTTTTTTTTTTTTTTGGTTATTTTGTTTGTTGTTTGTTTTTATCTTTTACATTTTCACAACACTAAAGCTCAATGGCAGAAACATTAGTAAAATGCAGTGACCCAATTCTGGTGACACAGTAAATGACACTGAAGTAAAAATTGGCACACTGGTGATATAGATGAAACTATTTAAAAGGCCACATGTAGGGGCACCTGGGTGACTCAGTTGTTGGGCTCAGGTCATGATCCCAGGGTCCTGGGTATCTGCTCCCTGCTCAGTGGGAATCCTGCTTCTCCCTCTCCCCCTCCCCCTTCTTATGTTCCCTTTATCCCTGTGTCTCTCTCTGCAAAATAATAAATAAAATCTTTTTAAAAAATAATAAAAATTTAAAAGTAAAAGGCTGAATATAACGACCAGAGCAAATACTGAATCAATATGCCGTTTAAACAAAGATCAGGATACTTCTAGTCATTTCTCCAACATTGTGGTTTTGTTGTTTCTTCTTTTCTTTTTAAAAAGTATTTCTTTCTTTTTTTTATTTTAATGTTCTGAAATGGACACCAAGCTGTTTATTGGGCGGGGGGGAGTCACTGTGTTTATCATATAGCTTTATGAATCAATTTAATATTTACTCATGCAAAAAAGTATAATATTCAGTGATAACAGGTTAAATTAGTCCATATTTGCCAACTGATATACCAAACCTTTGTCTTTTTACCCTTGAATACTATTGACTTTTGGGGAAAATTTAGTTTTAGCTCTGAACTTCTAGTGAACTTTTTAATTTAAATGTAGGCCATACACAAACCAAGAATTTTTCAAATTATGGATTTCACATCATTACCGTGCATTTATAATATAATTTATGGATATCTTCCACTTGTATTTAATACCAAGAAGTCTATCTAAATAAAAATGGCATCTTTAAATGAACTGATCTGTATTTCACTCTGAAAGTGGACTAAACAATTTGTTTGAACACACACATTTGAATTATCCACATCTTGATTGTCTTGTTTCCGATACTAAAGAATTTCTTTTAATTTTATTGCTTGATCCTTCTGTGACCCTCAGGTTTATTTTTATTATATTACAAAATTTTGTTCTAAAGCTTGTTTCTTTCTTTGTGGAGCAACAGAGTTCAGGTATTACAGTTTCACATTTGTTCTACATGGTTTCTGTTCTTTTGTTCACACAAGGCCAAACATTTCTGAAAGATTTCAAGGAAGAGACTGGATTTTATTTAAAAGCAGTATTTTTTCTGATAAAACTCAGCACACATTTAAGGTATGAAGTAAAAGCCACTAAAGGAAGACTAAACTCAAGTTGTGGAAAA
This sequence comes from Taxidea taxus jeffersonii, assembly GCA_003697995.1. Lineage (NCBI taxonomy): Eukaryota > Metazoa > Chordata > Mammalia > Carnivora > Mustelidae > Taxidea > Taxidea taxus. The sequence goes on from ML110751.1 coordinate 39,127, forward strand.
TATCAGAAATCACCGTCCATTCATAAGCATACGGCATAGAAAGCAATGTAATAATTTATTTGCTTGATTCTTCTCTTCTTTAAGTTTTTCTTGCCTCAAAAATATCAGAAATTGGGGTACCTGGTTTGTTTAGTCAGTTCAACATCTGCCTTCAGCTCTGTTTATGATCTCCATGTCCTGGGATCAGCCTCCATGTCAGACTCCCTACTTGGTGAGGAACCGGCTTCTCGCTCTCCCTCTGTTGCTCTCCCTGCTTGTGCTCTCTTGCTCTTGTTGTCAGATAAAGACATGAAATCTTAAATTTTATATTTAAATATAAATATAATTATAATTATAATATTAAATTATATATATAAATATATGTACATATTTATATATACATATAAATACATGTATATATGTATATATGGAGTCCAAAGATGAATGGATGAATGACAATGAGGTGAAAGGATGATAAGGTTTTGTTTTGATGTAATTAAAAGAAGTTGAAGGTGGTTAAGATGAGTGTCTTAGAAAGAATTCATTTTCTGTGATTTTCATAGTGGTTAATGATAAATCACAATGATAATCATTGAGAAATGGTGTTGAGATATAGGTAAAGACATGAACGTTTAAGAAACATTTCAACTTTGAAAGGGGCAAATAATACTGAGATACGCTGTTACTACTTTTTCTCTCTTCCTCAACAGTTTTGTGAGTATTTTGCACTCGTATTATAATTTTAATCAATGTCTAATTAGTAATGCAGTTGCTTCTTATGTTATAAATTACTTTAATGAGATAGTTCTTCTCTGATATATAGGTTTTTTTTTTTAAGATTTTATTTATTTATTTGACAGACAGATCACAAGTAGGCAGAGAGGCAGGCAGAGAGAGAGAGAGAGGGAAGCAGGCTCCCTGCTGAACAGAGAGCCTGATGCAGGGCTTGATCCGAGGTCTCTGAGATCATGACCTGAGCTGAAGGCAGAGGCTTTAACCCATTGAGCCACCCAGGCGCCCCTGATATACAGTTTTAAAGATGACTTTATTCTTATCCCATTATTTGGACAATTGTTTCATTAACAGAAAAATACTGAAACTTGATTGCAGACATTACAGTTATTGCTAATAAAAGAAATGTGTTCAGTGCATGTCTCCTACCTCTTCCATCCCCTTAACTAAGTACCCTAACATCCCCACTACCTACCCAGCCTAATGTGTCTTTCCCTTTCCTGATACTGATGTGCATTCTTTTGTTATAATAAATAGCCATGAGGTGTTTTTTTTAAGTATACAATTATATTCTAAATCTGTGATATCTTTGTTTAGCTCAAATAAGCACAATAATTACAGTAATTTAATACTGAAAATTAAAAAAAAAAATCTTCCTTACAGCACAAGCTAATATATCCATTTAGTATTGAGTCTAAAATATTTAAATAAAAATTTGAAAGTTGCAATGAATATACAAACATACATACAACATCATTCACTTACATTTCTGAATTTTGATTTAATAATTAAAGATATCCGGTTTCTCTGCAGAAACCAAGAGCATCTTGGGTCACTTAAAAAGTATCTGTAACTGAGAGAAAAGTGAAAAATTCATGGAATGATTTAGTACTGGGTCTGCATAATCTAATAAATATTTGGAAATGCTCTGTGATATTCTCATCCTTCTCAAATATTTGTTTTTCTCTAATGTACTTTATTTTAATTTAAGAGATTCTTATCCCTAACCTCTGGGAACAGAAAAAGATTCAAACATAAGTGAGGAAGATAAAGCATAATTTATGACATTTATAATATATTGCTGTTTTGTGGCATATAATGTTGCTTTGCCTACCTGGGAGAAGATTGTTGTTTTGCTCAACTAAAATATTCTGACTTGTGAAGTTATCACAGGCCATGCCTGGCAAGATCTAAGCTGAAGAAGTTGAGACTGAGAGAAATTAATCACTGCTTCCAGAAGGACAGCACAAGGGACCTTTCAACAGGAAAATCTATAGCACACTGGAGAGCCCTCCAGGAGTTATTTTCTATCCTGATGACAGCCCAGGTTCCAGAAGGTAAGATCCATATGGGTTAGTGTGGAGTTCACAATGGCTTGGAAGCCATCCCACACAGGGACCAGCTATACCTTGTAACAACCCATAGGCTAACCTTTCAGTGCTCCACAAGCTAAACCAATCCAAGAGTTACTGTACTTGGAGAAACTCCAAACCATAACTTTGTAATTTTGTAATTCATTTATCATTTGTCCTGATACAGATGTTATATACCAATTAGGTTATTTGTTTCATAATCAAATGTTCTTTAGAAGCAGTTGCTTCTTACTAGGTTTCAGGAAGAAGAGAACTAGAGAGATTAAGTGACTGACAGATACTCAACTAGTAAGGAAAAAGGTTTATTTACCCTTTTAGACAAATCTAAACAAATGTCTACATAAAATGGTTGCTTTTGGTTGTTGTTACTGCTGAAAGGACACAAGGATAAAATTTCTCCAAAGTTCTTAGAATACATTCTATATATCAATATATCACTCTTTATATATAAATGATGGAATGTGTTTTAAATGTCAAACTAGATGAAATAATTTTTAGCAATCACAGTTTATTAATTGGTAAGATAAAATCACAGATACCTTAGATTTGAGAAAGTGAAGATCAGGAGGGTAAGGCTTTGCCTAAAGACAAATAAAATAAAATGTGATTACAAAGTACAATATATTTATCTCAAAGTATCATCAGTAACTTAAGCTGCAATTATTAAATTTTATAAATAATGTGCTGATATTATAAAATTATTTATATTATATATTATATCATATATTATAAATATTATAAAATACAGCTATATAAAAATAGAATATCAATCATAAGCACAAAATCACTATTAAAATATTAAACTTGAATTATGAAAGAACACACTAGAAAAAAAATCTTTGAGTATAACTTACTTAAAAGTGTCTCTTACAAGTCTTCTATAATCAGATTAAACCAAGGGTCAAGGGTACAAACTTCCAGTTATAAGGTGAATAAACTCTGAGAATCTAATGTACAGCATGGTGATTATAATTAAATGTACTGTATTATATACTTAAAAGTTGCTAAGAGAGCAGATATTAAATGTTCTCACCACAAAAAACAAATGGCAATTATTCAAAGTGATGGCAATCATTTCACAATATATAAGTATATCAAATCATCCTATTGTATACCTTTAATTTATATAATGTTACATGTCAATTATATCTCAATGAAGTTGAAAAAAAATGACCCTTATTTTTATCAAGCCCATATAAAGCATCACCCACATCTGCAGACAGTAATCTATCTGGCTCAGTTCTGATGAGGACTCTGATAAATCCTCCTAATAGTGATGTTACTGGTAGTCTCTCTTTTTTTTTAATAACAGAATAGGGTGCCTGGGTGGCTAGTGGGTTAAGCCTCTGCCTTCGGCTCAGGTCATGATCTCAGGATCCTGGGATCAAGTCCCTCCTTGGGCTCTCTGCTCAGCAGGGAGCCTGCTTCCCCCCTCTCTCTCTGCCTGCCTGTCTGCCTACTTGTGATCTCTCTCTGTCAAATAAATAAATAAAATCTTTAAATAACATAGAATAGAGTTGATGAATGTTCTAAATTTGCTACAAGTGACATTAAAATAAATGAAGGTGTCATATAAAAATGAAAGAGATCTGTATTTTCCTGTGTTTGCAAAAATATTAATTCCATATGTCTTTATTGATGCTCTCTTACATGACATATACTATGTTAACTCCTAGGAATAAGAGATTTATAAGTCAGAATACAGAAGGTATTAAAGGAATTCACGAATCAAGGTCTCCTGCTAGGACAAGGAATTTTACAATTTTAGAGTGACCTCTTGTTTGTTAAGCTATAAACTCAAACCAGAATTCATCCTACAACCCTGATTTTGATGAAAGCAAGATAATAATGGAAGGTAAATTTTGAAATAAGTAAAAACTTATTTCTATGATGAGTTTCATTTGAAGGAAATAGTGAAAATCAGTTTGTCCAAGACAGATTTCATTTTAAAGCATTGGCCCAGCCTTGTCAGTAGAATGACTTGGCTACTGCTAAACAGTAAACATAATCTGACTCAGGACCCTGGTGGTGTCTTAAATAATTTGTGTTGCTGAAACTTTCTAACATGTTTTCCTGTCAAACATCATTTTGATCAGACCTAATACATACTTTCAAAGATTCATTAAACCTTATTGATAGTAAATCTGTTTTAGAAGATGTATGATTGACAAAGTAAAGTGTATTTTTCTTCAAAATGTAAAAATTCAAATTTGTCCTCATCTTTTTAAAAATATCACTTTAAATATTTCTGTTAGACACATGCTGACGCACTCATCTTTGTTCCCAGGTTAGCGAGGTCATTTAAAAAAAAAAAAAAGATTAACTTGATGTGAGAGATATTTGCACAAATTTTCTTATTCATGGATGATTACCTTTGTTGAACTCAGATGAATTGTGAATTTGGTTCAATAATATATTAGCAGAATATGTCCATTGGATAATGTATTTTTGCATCAAATTCACAATTATTGCACATTTTCTGGACTTAAGTAATACAATAACTCAATTTTTCCATTCTCCATAGCTCTAGAAATTTACATGAAAATGGAAAATTAAACATTAATATCTAACCTTTTTATAATTACACAAAAAATGTAGACACTGCATTTGAAGTGTATAGTAATGCTAGGTATACATCAAGCACTCAATAAATACGAGCTATATTTTTAGGGATATGAATCCAAAATAAGATTATTGTTTTTATCTCTGAGGCTCATTTATTGAAAGACTAAATTCTACACTTAAATTTATTTGGTTATCCCTGATCAAAACATGTTGTAATGGAAACCAATCATAATTGTCCAGTTTACTGGAAATTGTTGACTCGGCACTGTGAGTGATGAAAATCTCTGTACACTAAAATCTATTTGTAAGGCCTTGCCCCTGTCCTTCAGAAGATCAAAACTTACACATTTTCAACACATCTTTTTTCTGCTGATTCAGACAACAAAATAGACCTAACCACTGTCTCAAGTAAAAACATGTCAGGAGAAATATTGCTACATGCTATCTAGTCAATTATGGCCTGTTCTGAAATTTAAATTCCCTTCAGTCTCTCCAAAAATAAGTCTGAATTTCTTCAGGTCCAGATTATTTATTGCATTTTATTTCATCGGTATGAAATAACAGTCTGGGCCTAACAAGTGACTTAGATGCTTGAAAATTTAGTTTTTACTTTTAGAATATAAAATATCCCCATTTTAAAGTGTGGCATAATATGAACATCTAGTTTCTTAATATTCTCATATTTTTCATCAGTTTATAGTGAAGACCTTTAAGTTTGTATTTTTAAAATGCCATGCATTTTTATAACTATGTAATGTAAATCTCCACAGAATTTTTGAATAACATTATTATGTAAGATTTACATGTAGCATCACAATGTGGTTAATTAAACATTAACAAACAAACATCTTTAAACATCTTTAAACATTAACAAATAAAACATCTTTAAAAAGATTTGTTGAATGGTTTGGTTTACAATTTCAATTCTTACAAGTGCAAAGTTATCACAAATTCCAAGATTTAAGGACATAGTAATGGATATGAACTAAGAACTCTGATAAATTCACAAAAAAATAAAACTGAACTTTCTGTTTTTCTTGTATTGTGAAATATTGTTATAATTCCTACAGAATACAGGTTAAAGCAGGGTATCTAAAAAAAAGACAGTATGGGTATTCCTGTTTCCCCATTCAGCTTTGTGATCTTCAGAAATTGTGTAATCTCTCTACCCCTTAGTCTTCTTATCTGTAAAATGAGGTAACAATGGTATTAAACTCACAGAGTTGTTCTTAAGATGACAAGAATAGGTATGTGTACAATCCTTAAAGAGCATATGTCCCGTAATGGGCTTTCAGTGAATATTACTTATATGATAATATCTTAAAACAGTAGTAAACTTACAATTAAATTAAAATAATTTTTATATTTATAACTTCATGCTCAAAAAATGAGACAGCAGGAAAGGCATGTTGCAGAGTGCTCAAGAAATATGCATCATAGCTAGCTAAGCTTCTTTTGAATTCAAATTCACCACTTAAGGGCTGGGTGACTTTGGTTGTGGTTATTGTGCCTCAAATCAACATTAAAATGGATAGAAATTTGCATCTAAAATACCTGAATAGATTTTCCTAAAGAAGATATGCAAATGGACAACAGGTGTATGAAAATTTGCTCAACATCACTAATCATTAGGGAAAATATCAATCAAAATCACAAGGATTTACATAGCATTAACAGGGACTATCATTACATAGATAAGAATAAAAAATACTGGTGATGCTGGGAGGAAAGGGAACCCTCCTGCGCTGTTGATAGGGATGTAAATTAGTTCAACCATCATCTCAAAGAGTATAAAGCTTCCTCAAAAACTTGAAAATAGGGGCGCCTGGGTGGCTCAGTGGGTTAAGCCTCTGCCTTCAGCTCTGGTCATGATCTCAGGGTCCTGGGATGGAGTCCTGCATCTGGCTCTCTGCTTGGTGGGGAGCCTACTTCCCTTTCTCTCTCTCTCTCTGCCTACCTCTCTGCCTGATTGTGATCTCTGTCTGTCAAATAAATAAATAAAATCTTCAAAAAAAAAAATAGGGCTACCATATCTAGCAAGTCCACTTCTCGGTATATATCCAAAGGAAGTGAAATCAATATCTCAAAAAGACATCTGTATTTCCATGTTCACTGTAGCATTATTCACAAGTCAAGACACAGAAACAACCTGTTGCCATGGTTGGATGAATGGATAAAGACAATGTGAGACACACACTTTCTCTCTCTCCCTGCCCCTCACAGCACCAGAATATTATTCATCCATAAAAAAGGAAAGAAATCCTTCCATTTGTGACAACATGGATTGATCATAAAGGCATCATGCTAACAAGTCAGGCAGAGAAATACAAATATACTGTATGCGTGTATTTAAGGAAAAAAAAATTGAACTCATAGAAAGGAGAGTAGAAAGGTGGTTACCAGAGCTTGGGGGTTGGAGGAAATAGGGAGATACTGGTCAAAGTGCACAAACGTCCAGTTATAAGCTGCATAGGTTCTTAGAATCTAAGCAAAGCATGGGTAATTATTACTAACTATACTGCCTACTTAAAATTTGCTAAGTGGGATAGATTTTAAGCATTCTTACACACCAAAAAAGAACCCTGTGAGGTGATACATGTGTTAATTAATTTCATTATTCTAACTATTTCAAAATGTATATGTATATCAACTCATGTTATACGTTTAAATATATACAGTTTTGTCAATTATACCTCAATGAAAAAACTATAATCAATCAATAAATAAGAACTTTGCCTCCTAAAACCATATGAGTGTTATAGGATCTAACTTAGGTAAGCACCTAGCACATAGCACAAAGTAAACAATTAATGATGTTGAGTCATTGTTATACAAGTATAAAATTAAATGATAAACCAAGAAACAAATAATAGGTCTTTTGTTAAGAAATTATTTCCTTTTTATCTTTTTTATAATACTCAAGTTACATATTAACATGTTTTTAAAGATTTTATTTATTTATTTGACAGAGAGAGAGATCACAAGTAGGCAGAGAGGCAGTCAGAGAGAGATGGGGGAAGCCGGCTTCCCACTGAGCAGAGGCCTGACATGCGGCTCGATTCCAGGACCCTGAGATCATGACCCAAGCAGAAGGTAGAGGCTTAATTCACTGAGACACCCAGGCACCCCACATATTAACATTTTAACATAAAGAGACTTCTTGTTTCCTTTTTTTCAGTTTTTACAGCAAAATTAGAAATGTGTTTTGTGACAACTGTTAATAATATGTAAAATAGATTGGCAACTTAAGATCTTCAGAGCATAAGCAAGGTGTTGCCAGTAACCACCTCTTTATTTTTGTACATTGCTGGGTTCCTAGGATTTTCTCAATAAATATTTAGTAGCAAAAAAGCTAAAAGGTAATGTAAGTAAATGACTTACATTGATTGATCTTGTAGTCTTAGTTGTATTTGTAACAGACAAGTAGGGACTGATGAAACATTTATTTAATGATGATTACCCAGGTCTATAGGTGGCTTAAAAAAATCAGACATTTTGTATTTATTTTCTCCTATCTTAAATGGCTGGTCACTATTCAGTCAATAATTCAACTATAAGAATTGATCAGTGAAAAGCTTAATTTTGATTCAAAAAATTTATAAAATTAGAGAGGTAAGATTATGGATTAAATTTTGAGATCTACAACATACTATTAATATCAGAAAAATAGAAGAGGATACTTATGACCAATATTGGGCATGGGGGGCAGGGAAGAAGTCTAGATCCAGTTTGAAATCTTCCAGCAAGATGAAAGGATAGAATCCTAAGACTTAGCAGAAACCTAGTTTAATAATATATTTTAGGGAAAACTACAGAATCTGTAAAGTTCAGTGTTTTAAAAAAAAACTTTCTCTGAAGTGGGCAATATTTTGAGATTTGTCTTCACTCCTATAGGTTATAATGACAACAGTCATGTATTTAGTCCATGGGAGAGCTTTAATTCTGTTAACTTTTTTTTTCCCCCAAAGGTATTGTGTTTAGCTTTTAGATGGAATGAAAAGGGAAAAATTGAAAACTGATTGCTTTCATGAAAACACTTTTGAACTTTGTGGCAATATGAACAATTTCTGCTTTGCTATTAGGCTATAGTATTTTGGGCAAAAAGTCCACATGCCTTAGCATAGAAAATTTAATAGTACCTTACACTTGAGTACTGTATGTTCTTTCAGTCATGGAGAAAAATTAAATATCCACTAAACTAATCTCAGCAGGATTTGCAGAATCTAAAAAGAACCATTAGAGTAAACATTTATTAAGAGAAAGTAGTGGTGGTAAATTAATGCAGTGAGTATTTTTACATAAAAATTAGAGAGTTAGCCATTATCATAAAAAAACTCACTTTAAAGAAAATGGAAAAGTTAATCCCTATTTCAATAATACTATGGTCTTTGTATTCCATGCCCTAAGATATCTTTCCCCCAACGGTTCTAATAAGGAAGAGGTAATTAGAATGACATGTAGGAATCAAATGGCTGAAGTCTATCATGTTTGGTTTGGTAGTTATGTTAAAGAAAAAGGTTGATATTATTCAAGGTTTGATAGTGTTTTCCCATACTACATTTGGGACCTGATGAAATTTTTGTGATTACTTTGTTGTTATTTTTTTTTAATTTTCTTTGGAATAAGTTTAGATTTATAGAAAAGTTGCAAAGACACTATCAAGTTCCTCTATCCCCTTTATCTAGCTTTGAAACCTAGACATGATACCATTAACTGAACTACTGCCTTTATTTGGATTTCACCAGGTTTCCCATTAATGTCCTTTGCTCAGTCCAAGATTCATTCCAGTATATCATATTGAATGTAGTCATCATGTCTTTTTAGTCAGTCTCCAAATCTGTAACACTTTCTCAGTGGTTCTGTGTGGTGTTTTGTTTGTTTGTTTAACATTTTGATGGTTTTGAGAAGTGCTGGTTAGATATTTTGTAGAATGTCCCTCAGTTCGGGGCTTGTCTGATGTTTTCTCATGAAACTGCATTATAGGATTTGGGCAATAGTAGCACACAGGTCAAGTGCCCTTCTCATCTCATGATAGGAAAGGTACATGATAACATTATACGTTACTGTTGATCTTTGCATCCCCTTATGAAGACCCTTGCAATTACACTTAGGGCCCATCCATATAATCCTGAATCTCCCCATCTCAAGATTTTTAACTTAATCACGTTTGCAAATTCTCTGTTGCCATATGAGGTAGCATTCACAGATTTTAGAGACTAGGACATAGACATCTTGGGAGTAGGGGAGGAAGAACATTATTCAGCTAACAAATATACTTCAATTCTATAATTAAATATCCAGAAATACTTTTATTCATGAGAATCTGTAAATAAGGATATAATTAGAGCATTATTTATTAGTGGATAATTGAAAACAGCTGAAAATTTGACAAAATATTAATTTATTGACTACTAAATTTGTTATTGCACGAGTTTCGGAGTTTTGTTGAAAGAAAAGTGGTATTTATATGGATATTTGAAAGCAGTGATTTTACTAAAGTGAAGGTAAGAAAAGTTTACAAGATATGTCTTCCAAAAATGTTTCCATTTAACCATCCTTTCTCTTCAATACGACACCTAGGCTTATTTAATAATAATTAAATTTCATCAAAATTGCCTATTAAAATTAAAATACAGATTGTAAAGAAAAAATATTTAAAAATTGAATCAGAAATACTTAAATTAAGCTGAATTTAAATATTTTTGAAAATGTGATTAAATCTTCTTAGTTATTTTTATGACAAGCAAATGCAAATCTGTATTCAATTTCTTTTTAATTGCCAAAATAAACTACTGATGTAACACTTCACTCAGATTTCATCTACAGTTATAAATTTAAGAATGATACTAGTTTCTCGATATTGTAAAATGTTCTTCAGCCACCATCTACAATTGCTATGAATGCAGTGCTAATTCATGAGTACCCCAGAAGCACATTTGGAATGTGGAAAAACAACAACAACGACAACAAAATAGACTATCAGCACCACTAGGAAGGAATAGGTTTTTGTTTTTTGTTTGTTTGTTTTGTTTTTTTTTTAATGTAAGAATCTGTTAACATTCTTGCTGAGAGGAAGAGTTTGACAAGTTAATAAATTTGTCTTTTCACCTACCTAAGAGTCCCCACCAATCAAATCTTTATTGCACTACAAACTTAAACATCTATTCCTGACACTGGCAGCAAAAAAAAAATCTACAAACCTTCACGGTATTCAGACACCGTCCTCTTCTGGTTCAAGCACATAGTGAAAGAAATCTGGAGAAGTTTCTGTGACCTGATCTATGTTAGTCATGAGGATGTATAGCTGAGCTGATGGGTTGCATTGGGTTAGTACAAATTTCCATATCATGAGTGACAGAGGTGCCCATGTATTTCTTTCTTTTTTTTTAAAGATTTTATTTGTTTATTTGACAGACAGAGATCACAAGTAGGCAGAGAGGCAGGCAGAGGTTGGGGGGAGGCAGACTCCCTGCTGAGCAGAGAACCCGATGTGGGGCTCGATTCCAGGACCCTGAGACCATGACCTGAGCTAAAGGCAGAGGCTTAACCCTCTGAGCCACCCAGGCATCCTGCCCATGTATTCTTATTAAATTTATTTATTTGCATGTATAATATATGGAGAGTCAGTTGCCCAGTTCCAAGGATCACAATGTGCTTATATGTCACCCTCTTCCCCCTCCCTAGAAACATTCTGCCTCCTAAATGCCTGCAGATCCTTCAGAGCTCATTCAAATATTGATTTCCTAGGAAGGGTTCCTCCAGCCCGACACTAAGTCAGTTTGTTCAGTATACCCATCAGTGTCATTTAAGCTGCCCACTACAGCAGAAAAACCCCAAAATCTCAGTGGCTTTACACAAAAAAAAAATATTTCTCAGCTACCCAAGCTCTGATGCAAGATAAACAACTCTGCTCTTGAATCATCATCGTTGTCTAGAAGCTGTGGCTTCATCATCACTGCCAAAAAGGAACAGTGATGGAGGAGCCATGCTGATTCATATTTGCTAGAACCCAGAAGTAACTCATATTACTTCCACTCTCAATCCATTGAAGAAAGCTAGCCTCATCCCTAACTCCAAAGTGTGCTGCAATATGCAAAATGGTTCTTGGGTAATCACTGAGAATTAATTCCAGTCACCTGTCTCTCTGGTCACCAAATGTTCTTTTGTCCTTTTTTTCCCATCCCAACAATGGCCATTCCTTCTCTGAGAGAAACCACTCAAAGTCTCCTCTCATCAATGCATTCACCTGAGCATCTAGGATTTCTAAATGATGCTCAATATCCTCCATAATTTTCTTCTTTCAGTCACAAAAAGGTGTAAAGAAGCAAATTATTTCCCTCTTCTTCACAAAATGTGCTCAAAATGAAATGGAGAAATATGGACTGGTAAATAGCAATAATCACTTTATTCGGAAAGGAAAAAGGTGTAAGGTACAGAAATCACTGGTCCTTAGCAACTAACTCTAAAATGTTTGCTTTGGACAGGTCTTAGTAAAGCCTGCTTCACTTAGTGTAGGAGATGTGTTTAATTAGAATCTGAATCTGTTCTCTAGACTACTCCCTTTGTTCTTCCTTATCTATTTGTTCTGGGGCTGTATATGAAGTGGGTTTGGGGAAGTATGTCCTCCTTGAGTGCTGCTTAGTTTTCATAAAGCCCATTCCAACTGAAAATATAAATGCTTAAATAATGCTTTTAGGCCAGTAAAGTAAAAAAAAAAAAAAATGTTTCTAATCCACATTTGTGATTACTTTAGTGATATGATTTACTCAAGAGTTTTGTAGGTTTTGTCTGTGGCTTCTAGGCATTTCACCATTAAATGCATTCAACTTTTTCTACTGAGAAGAAGTACCAAGTGTAACAGCATTCCAGCAGATCCTGCGAGTTAACTTGCTTTAAGTTAAAACACTCCCTGCTTCCTGACCTAAGGCCCTTGATCTTTAACAAAACTAATTTACATTTGGGGATCCTGGGTGGCTCAGGCAATTAAGCATCTGACTCTTGATTTCAGCTCAAGTCATGATATCAGGGTCCTAGATCAAGCCCAGTGTTGAGCGCCGAGTTCAGCCCTCAGTGTGGAGTCTGCTTAAGACTCACTCTCCTTCTCACTCTGCCCCTCCCCCTACTCATTCACACTCTCTCAAATAAATAAGTTAATCTTAAAAAACAATCTAATTTATTTTCTTTGAGATTTGCAGACCATTGGCCTTGGGGAATGAAGGACCGGCACATTCTGAGGCTGCAGAGACCAGCAAGTCTGTTTGAAGCCACCTTGGCTACCTGATTAGCCCAGCAATCTTTTAGCAAAATGTTTTTCTTTTTTAAGGCACACAAATGACTTTACTGACTTACCTGCGCACATCCATAGGCCTTGGCCTCCTTGGCAGAAAGAACAGGGTACTCTTGCACAGCACCCAAGTACCAAGGAACCAGAACTTCTTCCACAATCTCTAGGCACCAAGACAACTCTGTAGCTGACATCGCCAAGTTTGCACTAATCAAGAAATGTCACAGACCACTGCACTTCCTTCTGATTAAACCCCTTTAAAAATCTCTGGCCCAGGCAGAATGCTCAGAGTTGGCTTTTGGACAAGAGTTCCCCTTCACCCCAAATGGCCGGCCTCCTGAATAAAGCTCGTATACCTTTGCAATCAAAACTTGTCTTATATATGATTCCTTTCCTTCTGTGCCCCCATGCTAACCACTCTTACCTAAGCTTGGTTTGGTTGAAATTACTAGGTTTGTAAGAGAAAGCCGAACATTTAATCAGAATTTTGCTCTGAGTCACTTGAGATTTTATAGTTGCCACACCTTAAATTTGATTTTTTTCTGGAGACACTTTAATTCCAATAAACCATTTTTACTGCTTTAATCTCTTCTATTATCCTCTGGGTCTAAAAGTAAACAACAGACAAACAAGAAAGAAACAAAAAGAACCAAAGTTTATCTTTCCTGGATTCTTTCCTTTTCTTATAGTAACATACAAAACACAGATAAGAAATGTTTCATTATTAAACCTATTTTTTCTAAGTCACTCAACATATTTGCTTCTAAAGATATCTCAGTTCATAAATTCCCTGAAGTTTTTGCTACATCATCTTCTATCTTCCCAAATCAGTTCCTTTTTAACTTATTGCTCCTAAAAATCTGTTTGTTCTTTTTAAGCAGCACTCCATTTCAAGATAGCAACTTATACCTTAGTCACACTATATAAAGTCAAATTTGCATACCTTTGGATTGTACCTTTATCCTATATTTGTTTCATCTGGAACAAATGCATGTCCTCCAGGTTTACTATGGTAGAGAAGAATGAAGCAGCATGTCATTTCAGCCCAAGAGACACATATTGTGTCTGCTTAGTGTTCATTGACTGGATTCATTGCCTGGTCCCAAAATAATTGCAAGGGATGCTGGGTAATATAAAGAAGCTTGTTGTATACCTGTGCACATGCACATTGACTATTGATAATACTAACTAAATTACCATTTCATATCCCTGTATTCTTTTGACAGGGTTTACTTTCCTTCTGATACACACTGGCCAAGCTCACCCTCTGCTGGGCTGCCTAAGCCTCACCAAATAGTGTCCAGAAGCCAGATGTCAATTCCCAGTTCTAGCCCTCAAAATTCTTTGGGCAAAAAATTAAGAATTTTTTTTCAAGAATACATGTGTAGTTTCAAATAAAAATCTCTGCCTTGGTACATTTACAATCTACTAGTAAAATCCTCATTGGAAAACACTCACCGGAGCTCACAAAACAGAAGAGCAAACACACAAAGAAATTCATATGAAGACAGCTCTCAAACAGTCTCCTTTACCTGTGAGTTTGGGGTGTCATGGGGATTGAGATACTTTAAAAAATATTTACTTTTTAAATATGTTTTGTTTATTTCTTTTTCTCAGCTTAGGAAAGATTTTATTTGTATAAATAGTGAACGCATACACCTGTATGTTTACAAAACACATACATTTTAAATTTTGTGCTCTTTTAAAATCTCAATGAAAGCATTGAGAACTGCTGTTTTAGCATATTCTTTTCAATGGCTGTATGGTATTCTGGTTAGATGTAGCTTCATTCGTTTAAGCATTTCTTATTTGCACATTACCTAGGTTTGTTAGTTTTTGCTGCTCTGAAAATCCCTGAAATAAGTATGTTCTTATGACCATTATGCTTTTATTTCTGTGAGAAAGATTCCCAGTAGAATTGCTGAACCACAGAGTATATGTATTTTTAATTTAAATAGATATTTACCCAATTGCTTTCCAAACAGGAAATTATAGCAATATACATATTGATTTTCAAATAGTATATTATAGCAATATGCATATTCACTAGTAATTTGTGAGATTACTGTTTTTCCTACATACAGCACAATAGATCTGGATTTAATTACTGTGCCTTTGTAGTATGCTAATATCTAGTAGGAAAAATGTACTTCACAGTTTTCCTTTTATATTTTTCATACTAACTTCAAGCTAGAATGAAAAAAACTATAATCATCCTTTAAGATTGATGAACTTTTGATTGTGAGAAATTGATATTTTTAAAAGCTTTTTTAAAAGATTTTATTTATTTATTTGAGAGAGGGAGGGAGAATGAGAGAGAAAGAGTATGAGAGGAGAGAGGTCAGCAGGAGACTTTCGGAGCAAGGAGCCTGAAGCAGGTCTAGATCCCAGGACTCCAGGATCATGACCTGAGCTGAAGGCAGTCGCTTAACCAACTGAGCCACCCAGGCACCCAAGAAATTGATATTTTTTTATCTATTGTTTTTATCTCATTTTTTAAGACTTTATATTCTTTCTTTCTTTCTTTTCCTTTTTTTTTTTTTTAAGTTTTTATTTAAATGTTGGTTAGTTAACACTTCCATACCTCACCCAGTGCTCATCACAAGTGCCCTCTTTCATCCCCATCACCTATTTCAACCCCACTGACCTCCCCTCTGGTAACCATCAGTTTGTTCTCTCTAGTTTAGAGTCTGTTCCTTGGTTTGCTTCTCTCTCTCTCTTTTTTTCCCTTTGCACATTGTTTTGTTTCTTAAATTCCACATATGAGTGAGATCCCATGGTATTTATCTTTCCTTGAATGACTTATTTTGCTTGGCATTAGACTCTTTTTACTTCCACCCATGTCATGGCAAATGGCAAAAATTCATTATTTTTTTATGGTTGAATAATATTCTGTTGTATATCTATTCCACATCTTCTTAATCCATTCATTTATCAAAGGACACTTGAGCTGCTTACTATTTGACTATTGTAAATAACGTTGCAATAAACATGGGGTGCACACACCCCTTTGAGTTAGTGCTTTTGTATTTTGGGGGTAAATAATAGTGTGATTACTGGGTCTTTGGGTAGTTCTATTTTTAGCTTTCTGAGAAACTTCCATATTATTTTCCACAGTAGCTGTACCAGTTTGCATACCCAGCAACAGTGCAAGAAACTGGTAGTTTTATTCTGTGAAATCTTCCCATTCAAGAATGTGGTGCACTTTTTTATCCAGTTGACATTTTGTATTATGTCTTTCAGTATGATTTGATTGTTTTATCTGTATAAGTCCTGTGCCTTTGTGTGGACATTGTTTCTAGTCATTTTATTGTTATTGTATCTATTGTGGGAAAAAACTGTTTCCCAATTCTATTTCTAGGCATGTTTTGCTATCCTACAGATCAACTATTGATTTCTGTGTTTTTACCTTTTGTCAACTTTAAGCTTAGTGAAACACCATCAAAAAACACCTATAGAGTCAGCAAAGCTTGCTTTGTTGGATTTATTGAAATAAGAAAAAGAAATACCTTGACAGAATTTTAACAACACCTCCAAAAGGGAAAGTAGAGAATGATTTTTTTTTTTTGGAATCTGGCTGGGTGATGGATTTTTTTTTTTTAAAGATTTTATTTATTTATTTGATAGACAGAAATCACAAGTAGGCAGAGAGGCAGAGAGAGAGGAGGAAGCAGGCTGTCCGCAGAGCAGAGAGCCCAATGTGGGGCTCGATCCCATGACCCTGGGATCATGACCTGAGCCGAAGGCAGCGGCTTTAACCCACTGAGCCACCCAGGTGCCCCCTGGGTGATGGATTTTAATACAAATGTTGCAAGGTTGGGAACTACTTAGCAGTGGGTAAGACATAACAGTTTGCCAGTAATGGGCATAGTGAGATAAAACCCTGAACCAAGTTTTGATCAATAGGTTGTTATGTTTGTCTTGATAATTGATAATTATCTTGTAAATAATATGATTTACATTTTATTTTCAGGGCACAAGTATTTCATAGAGAAGATTCTAAAATATTTTTCACCTTTCTCAGTCTTCATACACTAACAAGAAAGTATCCTGACAGTTGTATTTTTTACCGAAGAGGGAAATTACATTGGCTTAAGCTCTCAGCTCCTCCCCGCTTTTAGTCAATCGTTAGCCCAAGATGGAGATTACAACATTGATGCTTTATGAATATAACCAATTTAAAAATTCACAACTTTTTGCTGCATTGTAGATATATGAAATGGCTCCACTAGTAGTTTTTCTAACATCTATTAGTTTGAGATTTTTTTTTATTACTTTTGCTTGAAAATCATTTGGTGGACTCCTTGAAGGGACAATGTTCAGCAGCAATATTTCAGACTTGAAGATGACACATTTGAGCATAGAAACATAGAATAACACTGAGAGAATAATATGATTTGGGATTTGTAGTCATATTTTAAGCAGGAGCACAACTTTATTTCTGTGAAAGGTTGACTACAAAGAACAACTCCTAGGAAACATTGCCAGGTTTTATTATTGTTGAGACAGATACCTTCATATCTAGCTTCAGTGGGAGTTTTATTTTTCTGGCCATCTGACTCATTGTTTTCTTTGTCACCTAAAAAGCACTTAGTGTTTGATTCAAATTACACAGAAAACCATCATTCTTCCTTTTTTTTTTAAAAGATTTTATTTACTTATTTGACAGAGAGAGAGATCACAAGTAGGCAGAGAGGCAGGCAGAGAGAGAGGGGGAAGCAGGCTCCCTGTTGAGTAGAGAGCCGGATGTGAGGCTCAATCTTAGGACTCTGAGATCATGACCTGAGCCGAAGGCAGAGGCTTAAACCACTGAGCCACCCAGGCGCCCCAGGAACTTAATTATTTTTCAAAAAGAAGAAAATTTTATCAAAATTATATTAGGAATTTCAGTGAATTAAGTACATATGTTGGTAATACAGAGAAGTTACTTATCTGGACAGAATTAGCCTATCATTTTATAATGATAAAGTAATTAAAAGAAAGTAATAATTCTGCTTTTCATATTTCCTCATTGTAATATTTGGTAAATTATTCATAAACCTTCTCCTTCATGAATAGCTTCATTAACATTGACTCTATTTTATACAAATTCAATATAATGTATTTTTTTCTTTATATTCATGATTCATAAGCATAACCAACCAGGAAATCTAAGTGCACCTGCCTCACATCTTTGACATTTTTACTGTGATCTCAAATTTGTCTTCTACTATCTTTTTAAATTTTTTATAAAAAATCTGATAAAAGACTGTTATCCAAAATATACAAAATCACTTAAAACCCAATGATAAGAAACAAACAACCCAATTAAAAAAAAAAAAAGGAGGGGAGGTCAAAGACCTTAACAGACAACTCACCAAATAAGATATATAGATGGCAAATAAGCCTATGAAAAGATTTTCTATATTACATGTCATTAGGGAAATGCAAATTAAAACAAGAAGATATCACTATAAACATATAGAATGACCGAAATCTAGAAAACTGACAAGGCTAAATTCATGTGATGATGTGGAGCAACAGGAATTCTGAGTCATTGTTGGTGGGAATGCAAAATGGTACAGCCACTTTAAACATTTATTTATTTATTTTAGGGTTGGGGAGGGGCAGAGGGAGTGGGGGAAAGCAAGAGAATTTCAAGCAGACCCTCCCCACCCCCTGAGCACAGAGCTTAAGGCAGGCCTCAGTCTAACTGCCATGAGATGATGACGTGAGAGGAAATCAAGAGTTGGATGCTTAATCGACCGAGCCAACCAGGTACCCCAGTGCAACCACTTTAGAAAACAGATTGACTGCTTCATATAAAATTAAACATATCCTTATCATATGAGCTAGAAATCATGCCGCTTGGTACTCATCCAAAGAAACTGAAAACTTTTGTCCATGCATAAAATCTTCTCATGGATATTTATGACAACTTTATTCATAATTGCCAAAACTTGGAAGCAGCCAAGATATCTTTCACTAGGTGAATAGATAACCTGTGATACATCCAGACAATGGAAAATTATTCAGTGCTAATAAGAAATAAGCAATCAAGTCATGAAAAGATATGAAGGGACTTCAAATTCATACTACTAAGTGAAAGAAGCTAACTTGAAAAGGCTAGCTATTGTATGATTTCAACTATATGACATTCTGGAAAAGACAAAACTATGGAGACAGTTAAAAAAAAAAAATCAGTGGTTTCCAGGGTTTAGGGTTGAGAGAATAAATGGAGCATAGAGGATTTTAGGGAAGTGAAAGTACTCTGTATGATACTATAATGATGGATATATGCCATTATACATTTATCCA
The DNA here is from genome assembly GCA_003697995.1 of Taxidea taxus jeffersonii. Classification (NCBI taxonomy): domain Eukaryota; kingdom Metazoa; phylum Chordata; class Mammalia; order Carnivora; family Mustelidae; genus Taxidea; species Taxidea taxus. The sequence continues at coordinate 58,357 of ML110751.1, forward strand.
AATCCATAAGAATGTACAATCCAAGGAGTGAAAGAGTGAATTCTAATAAATTACAGAATCTGGGCGATAATGTGTCAGTGTAATTCTATCAGATGTATCAAATGTACCACTTTGGCGGGGGGGAAGGGTGGATTTTTGATAATGGGGAAAGTTGTGTAGGAGCAGTAAGTATCTGGGAAATCTCTGTACCTTCCCCCAATTTTCTGTGAACCTAAAAGTGCCATAAAGAACAAAATCACAGAAAGAAACAAGGAAGGAGAGAAAGAAGAGAAAAGAGAAGAGGAAGGAAGGAAGGAAGGAAAGAAGGAAGGAAGGAAGGAAGGAAGGAAGGAAGGAAGGAAGGAAGGAAAGAAAGAGAGAAATTAATTAATTAATTAGAGAAAGTTAAATTAAAGTTATTGAGTCATAGAGAGGACCCTATGATGATCAAAGAATATTGTGGACCATGCCCTAAACCCTGGAATCTATGAATGTGTTACCTACCATGGCAAAAGGGGCTTCACAGATGCACTTAAGGTTAAACACCTTTAGATTGGAAGATTAGCCTGGATCATCAGGTGGGCTTAATGTAATCACATGGGTCCTTCAAAGTAAAGAAATTTTCCTGGCTTGAGTTAGTTAGAAATGGGATTAGGGAGAGATGCAACAACATTGTGAACATTGAAGATGGAAAAAGGGATCAGAAGCAAGGGATGTGAGCAATCTTTGTAAGGTGGAAAAGGCAAGAAAAACATATTTCCTAGAGGCTCCAGAAAGGAACACAGTCCTGATAACACCTTGATTTTTGCCCCAGTAAGAACTTTATTGGTTTCTAATCTATAGAATTTAGCATAATAGATAAGTGTTGTTTAAGACACTAAATTTGTGGTAATTAACATGATTTGTATGTCAGCAGTAGAAAATTAATACAAGCATGAAGTGATAGTTAACTTATGAACCATCTTCCATTTGTAGCTTTTTTTCAAGCAAATTTCAGAATTCTGGAATAGAAGCACAGAAAATGAGTTTTGTTTCATTTTGTTTTCTCAAACATGAAGATTTGCAAATTAACTGCAGTGGAAAAAAGGCTGACCCTCTAGGTGACCATGGAAACTGAATATTTTTTTCTCTGTGGAGTACCTCCAGAGTTCCATGCAAGTTGTTAAAGTGCTGTGAATACCTATATTTGGACCACCTCAGGTAAATTATTAAACAGAAAAAATCTAGAATAAATTATGATTTACCTTTATTCTTAATTATAATTTATAATTGGAACTTTGTTTCTTTTATATATAACAGCTTTTGAGAGAGAGAGAGAGAGTGTGTGTGTGTGTGTGTGTGTACACTTGTATGAGAACATAGGTGGGAGGAGGGGAGGAGGAAGAGGGCAAGATCTGGCATTGCTTGCTATGATGCATTGACCAGGGGAAATTGCACACAGCTGAGAGTGAGTTCTGCAGGGCATTTTAGAGTGTTCCATGCTACCAACAGAAAAGGAAGTCCTGTTACTACTGGTTAGTACTTTTCATATGGAAGTACATACCTGCATACATAAATAGCATAAATTTTGTTTATGAAACTCAGGGATTTTTCACAAAGTTTAAGTATCTATGTAATGTGCACACAAACATAATATAATCAGAATCCCAGAGCTCCTTTGTAGTCTTTTTCAGTCAGCTACTAACCCCTTCCCTCTGTCCCTCAGAGGGACAGACACCATATTCCAACATCACTGAATAGTTTTGAATGCTTTTGAACTTTATGTAAACAGAATCATATTGAAGGACTTTTGATAACCTAGTCTGTGTCAGTTTTATGTATGTATGTAAATATACATATGCATATGCTTAAATTATTAAGTATAATTTGTTTATTATTAAAATACTTGACATATATAAATATACATACATATATAAGTATATAAATTTATTTAATTATATAAACAATTAGGCCAGACAATTATAGATTATTTTAAGGAAACTAATTTGCCTCTGTGTGATTAAAAATAGATTAAAAGTACATGATATATATTCAAATTCATATTCATACCTTCAAATTAATTGCAAATTTTTAAGTTTTAAGAAGAAAGCTTTTAATTTCTCCCCAATGGGTTAAGACTGGAAATGAGATACTCCTAAAAAGCTTAATGAATGGCGTGCTAATTTAAATAATGATACAAATATTGTTAGTTTTTTTTTTTTTTTTAGAGATTATATTTATTTATTTGACAGACAGAGATCACAAGTAGGCAGAGAGGCAGGCAGAGAGAGGTGGGGGGAGAAGCAGGCTCCCCGCTGAGCAGAGAGCCCAATGTGGGACTTGATCCCAGGACCCTGGGATCACGACATGAGCCAAAGTTAGAGGCTTAACCAACTGAGTCACCCAGGCACCCCATTGTTAGATTTTTTGATAGTCTTTTCATTATTATTCTTTTTCCTGGAAATTTAGTTATCTTAGTGATAACTTTTGGAAGAGTGAAGCCATGTGTAATAATAATATGATAATTTACTATCTTGGAATACCTAAGTAAAATCTGAAAATCTGTTCAGACATTTTTGTAATGAGAACAATTTCTGAAGAATAATATTACTTAAAATTGTAGATAATTCCAGATCTATTTTTACAACTTGCTCACCAAGAATGAGTTAAACTGATTGCCATCTTCAAATAAAGGAAAATAGTTTTAGTCACTGTAATTAAAATATTGTTAATTTGAAAATATTCTTAAAAATAGGATGGGACGCCTGGGTGGCTCAGTGGGTTAAGCGGCTGCCTTCGGCTCAGGTCATGATCCCAGCGTCCTGGGATCGAGTCCCACATCGGGCTCCTTGTTCGGCAGGGAGCCTGCTTCTCCCTCTGCCTGCCTCTCTCTGCCTGTGCTCGCTCTCTCTCTCTCTCTAACTAATAAATAAATAAAATCTTAAAAAAATTAAAAAAAAAATAGGATGAATGTTTCTTGTACAACATTACATATTAACAATGCAAAATTTCCCATCATGTAAATTAATGTACTTAGCTATGTAATATATAAAATGTTTACTAATATGCACTAATAATTTCAGACATTATAGTGAACCTGTCAATGAGTTTGAACTATTACCATATAGTTAACTATTTTTTCTAAAACACTAAGAATTGTTGGCAAATGGAGAAAATATAGTGGGCTTCAAAAAAGCTAATTCTCATTATTATTAATTATTTATTATTATTATTTTCTTTTGTTGTTGTTTTTATTTTTGTATTAAAAGAGCACCTTGAACAGTTTTCTAATATTCTTAATTTCCAGACAAAGAGGGTATTAGAAAGTGAGGGAAAACTGGTAGATTCTTTGATGCATACTTACTCACCTGCTGGCTTTATCAGGGCTGAATACTCACAGCACCACCACCTCCGTACCCCAATCCCCCATCTACCTTGACTCAGTGGGTGTTCCAGGATCCTGCTCTAGCGTTATTGTCACCATATGTTTCCATTTGTCAGTGTCCATGACCTAGAGGTGATTAAATATTTTGAAAATAACCCCTGGGGAAGATGTTTTCTATAGTACACTAATATAATGATAGAATGCTTGCTTTCTTTGTTTAATATTTTTGATAGGATCTATCTCATTTAGTTTTTTCTAGGAATGTTAACATGGAGCTTTTTTTGAACTGCCACTTATATGCAACATGGATAATGTCAAATTCAACTAAAGTCTGATGAACAACAAAAGGTACTTTTGCAAGATTTGGCATGAACTGTTTTCTTTTTCCCTTTTATTCCTGAATTAATGTATTCATTAATTTAGTTTACTATTATTTGCAGAATGAACATTTTCCAATTTTATTAGGATCAGAATATTAAAGTGAAGACATGACCAGAGCATTCTGTGTTTATATAAATTTAGTTTATATAAATTTTGTGTTTATATAAATATAATTTTGTTATATAAATTCAAATTTACATAAACTTATCATTTATTAAAATATTATATTTTCTTACACATGGGTACTTAAAATTCATTTTTTAAGAATACAGTATGCTAAGATATACAAATTAAGTCACATAACTTTTATTGTTGAAACATTATACTTGATAGCAGGAAACTGTATGTTGTTTGGAAACAGTAAGCACCTAACAACTAATCCTTATTTTGTGATAAGATCCTTTGTAAATTTCAATATAAATGTTTGCATTTTTTAGATATCAATCAAGTCATGTGTTCATGTTTTCTTTTCTTTGATCTTTAATTAAATCTCTTGTTTTTATTCCATATCTGAGTGCACTGGTCAGAAATACATAAACAATAACAAATAATGGCAGAAGCAGAATCATTTTGTTTGTAATTTTAATAAGAATGTCACACGTACTTTTATTAATATTTTTTTAATTTGACATGTGTTCATATGCTATAAAACAACTTTTATCTCTATTATTTTGATTTCATTAGTAAAGGGTACTGGGTTTTATCAAATGTTTTGGCAGCTCTGTTAATCTATTAAAGTGTTTACATTTTACAATTAATCATTCAGGGGCGCCTGGGTGGCTCAGTGGATTAAGCCGCTGCCTTCTGCTTGGGTCATGATCTCAGGGTCCTGGGATCGAGCCCCACGTCGGGCTCTCTGCTCCGAGGGGAGCCTGCTTCCTCCTCTCTCTCTGCCTGCCTCTCTGCCTGCCTCTCTGCCTACTTGTGATCTCTGTCTGTCAAATAAAAAATCTTAAAAAAAAAAAAAAATTAATCATTCAGTAAGATCATGCAGTATGTTTGTTGTGTGTGATTGCATTTATGCATTTCTATTGCAATTAAATTTAGGGAGCTTTCTGTTATCTTTTTAAATTTGGGGATTTTTCCATTGTTTGCACAAGTAGAATATTGACTTTAATAGCATTGCAATTTCCTGAATTACCAATAAAATTATAGAAATCTTCACTGTGAATCTTTCATTACCCAAAAGCTTTAAAGTAACTTGAAATTTTAATAATAATTGGAGACTATTTCCACAGTGGCAATATTCAAATGCTATATTTTTTACTATCATGAAACTTGTGCCAAAAGACCAGATTTGTAGAGATCACATAGCAAGCTTTTTAATTTTTTCAATGTGCCCATAGAGAGATGGGCTGATGAATGTTCTTTCAGTAGCTACGAAGGCAAAGGAATATTGGACCATTTTGTTGCCATTAACATTTCTGAACATGCTGATTTTATGTTAGACAACTGTCTAGCAGATGGATAGCAGAAAGACAAATCTTTAAGATTATACATAAATATTGTTGTGAAATAGAATGGAAAAGGATAAAATAGCAGAGAGGAGTAATGAATACAGATACAAGGGATAAATCAATTTATGTACCCCATAAAATTTCTTTAGTTGTTTACTTTTTATTTCCAGGAAAAGTCTTCCTCATTTATTATTTCTGTCCCCAAAAATAAATTAAATTTAAATATTTTATTATACTTATTTGACACAGAGAGAGAGATCACAAGCAGGCAGAGAAGCAGGCAGAGAGAGAGAGAGGAAACGGTCTCCCTGCTGAGCAGAGAGCCCAATGTGGAGCTCGATCCCAGGACCCTGAGATCATGACCTGAGTGGAAGGCAGAGGCTTAACCCAGTGAGCCACCCAGGCACCCCCAAAAGTCAGTTAATTTTAAATAATAAAATAGTATTACTCATCTTACTCTAACATGGAATAATCACAGAGAAATGGCTTCACAATTAAAGTTCTATGATTAATATCGAATAGTATTCTCTATAACTCATTCCATCAAAAAGAACTTTTATATTTTTTGTCATTTTTCTATACTTCTGGATCACAATTTATATATTTTTAAATTATAAACACTGTTCACATATATTCTCTTTAATTTTTTTATTGTTTTTGCTTAAATATTTATTTATTTATTTTAGAGAGAGACCTCGAGTGGCAGAGGGAGAGGGAGAGAGAATCTCAAGCAGACTCCATGCTGCATGTGGAGCCTGATACACAGTGGACCTCAGGATTAGGAGATCATGACCTGAGCTGAAAGCAAGAGTCCCACTTTTAACCAACTGCTCCACCCAGGTGCCCCACATCCCCCTTAATTTTTAACAGAAAGCAATGAAATTTCAGATTCTTAATACAGTTCAGTTACTTATTTTCTTTTTATTCTATCTCTGAATTTGTTGAGTATCAAGTGGTGTATGGGATGACTGAGATCATTTTTTTAAAATTCAGCTCTATTTGAAGCAACAACATGTAAGCATTATGCTTATGCCAGGTAAGTATCACCCACTCTGTTATAAAATACTGTATAGAAAAGCCACTTAAGTAGTTAAGGTTTTGGTATATCAACCAAATGGATAAAAACAAACAAACAAAAACAAAAAACTTCATCCATTTATAAATACATAACATTAAGCTTATTTATAATAAGAAAGGAATATAAATCCATTTTACTTTACATGTAACTTTTAAATGAAAATTGTCATTTTTTTCAATGGAAAGATTAAGGAAGGAAGCAACATGAAGGTCTTTATAATTCCTTAACTAACTTGAAAATGAGGAAACTAAGGGGTGCCTGGGTGGCTCAGTCAAGTAAGTGTCTCCCTTCAGCTCAGGTTATGATCCCAGGGTCCTGGAATCCAGCCCCATGTCAGTCTCCCTGCTCAGTGGGATGTCTGCTTCTCCCTCCTCCCCTTGCTCATACTCTCTTTTGCTATTCCTGTTGTTATCTCTCTTTCTCAAATAAATGAATTAAATAGAGATTTTATTTTAGAGAAAACTAAAAAAAGAAGAAAGTGAAGAACTTGAAATGATGGTGCACAATGATGTGATTAAGAGTTTGCATGTTTAAGAGACTAGAAATAGAAAGGGTTGTATGTGTTTGTTTGTGGGAGGTGGGGAGTCCTCTGGAGCCAGAATGTCTGGGTTGGAGTCTTGGTTTATCCATTTTCCAACTGTGTGACTCCAAGTCAGATTCCCAAATAAGTAGCAATAATATAATTCTTCTGAGAACTGTTAAACACAGTAATCTGAAGAAATTAAAGATTTCCCTTTATTACTGCCATGAAGCAAGGATAAAATCCTCTGAAGAAATTGGTAAACAGGTAGGTAGTATATGTTGAGCTTTATTAGGTAATACAAAATGAAATTTGCCTTTCCAAGTTACATTCTTCTTAGCGGGAAGACTCTTTCTTGTATCTGAATGCAGTGGGTTAACTATTGTTTGACAAGAGAAGTTAGGACTTCTGAGTTGTTTGTAGGTGTTTAACACTGTTGCCTGTGTATGTTATCGGCCAAGGAAAGAGAAATTCTAATAAGATTCTGGTCTCAGTTCACCATTTAAATCCTACCACAAAAATGTTGACCTTTTTGAGAAGAATGAGTCAGGTGAAAATAGAAGTGTTCTTCAATCTGCTAACATAATCTACTAACATTATTTTAGGTGCCTTATAAAGTCATCTAATATAATGCTTCTCAATTTCTATATTAAACAAGAGTAACATGAAAATTTCAAAGTGGTTCAATATCTTGGGTAACAATAGGCTACATAAGCAAAAAATAAATGAAGGAGACACTCATACGGTTCTTAGCAAAAGAGTGTTGTTTACAGGTTGTGTCATTTCAAAACAGTATTGTTTGTAAGGCCTTGATAAACATGCGGTCTGAATTGTCTTCCTCTGTGGCCCTGAATATCTCATCTCCAAGACAACCGGTTGTTAACATAGACTTGTCTACTGTGGAGTTCATAATATCCTGCCCGCATACTTATGTTTTCAAGGTTCCTTGCACTATTCGTACGTATTTCTACTCAGCTTTTACTTGCTATGTACAGTTCCTGGGCATAAAGAGGATGAAGTAGAGCTAACTCTAACAAAACTATATTTGTAAAGTTATTATTTAAAACTGTCATTGAAAGAGTCCTATCAATTGGTAACACCTTGGTCTATCACACTATTATATAAGAAGCAACACAATGAATAAATCAGGTCAAAATCTAATGTCCAATTTTACTTTTGCTTCTACCCCACATGGGCTTCTCATTAACTTGCTTATTTGCTTGAGATTTTCATATTTGAGTATCATTATTTTGCAATACTACCATACCGCTATGCTCCATTATGATCTAGAACAACTAAGTATATTGGTAAAATCATCTATTCTTTTGAAAAGCAGGGATGACTCTCTGGATACCAGCATTGCTAAAAAAATATGTTGAGAGTAGGATACTGTTTGATTATATTAAGGAATGGGGATCCAAGAATATCTTATGCATAAAACTGTCCAACAAATTTCCCTTAAGAAATCCTTGAGAAAAAAGTCATTTAAGCACAATGATCAATTTATAGAAATTAAGTAGCAAGTTTTATTTTATAATCATCAGAACATTGAAAATGAAAACTACACAAAAATCAAGGAAAGCAAATTTAACCATTTAGAAGACTCTAGTCACCTACTAAGGGTTTAAAGACATGTTAAGAATACCCTCACCTGTGAGAAAGGCTATCTCATTATAGTCAGATGAAAGGTGTAAAATTGACAGTCATCAGGAGAACACAAGCTTAGGGTGGGCAATCCCAATCCTTCCGGTCTGGCTCCCAAATGGGAGTAGATATTGGATTAGTTTTTAACTATAATCAAGGAAGAAGGGTCACACAAAGTTTTGGTAAGTTTTCTTAACTGAAAGACAAGATTGACCCAACTCCTGGGAAGGGTAAAGCAAAGCTTTCAGAAGAAGCCCTTGAATCTGTCTTATGGTACAACATTCTCTTTTATTCCCTTTTTCATGGGAGAAATAGTTGTCTCCAAAATTAGACAGAGAGACAAGCAGATACAAAGAATTACAACTTATCTGTATAGAAAATCAGGACCTGAAACTTCTAGAAGTCATACCCAGTAGGAAAACTGAATTTGTGAATGATTGATTGCTAGGTGCTCAGTGTAGACAAGTCTGAAAATTAAAAACTTAAGGAGTTCCAATCTTAGGGAAAGACACAATTTTTTGAGTGGTACCTCTAGAAGCACTAATTTCTCATGGTGAGATTGGAGAAAACTCCTCTCATGCTTCTGGCAGAAAGAGGGGGGAAATTGTCATTTTGGAATATGCTAGAGCATTTTGTTCTTTTTTTTTTCTTTAAGCTTTTTAATTTAAACATATAATGTAACCCCACCACCCTCTTCCAAACCCCCTCCCCCTCCTCAGTTTGTTTTATGACATTAAGAGTCTCTTTTGGTTTGTCTCCCTCCCGATCCCATCTTGTTTCATTTTTTTCTTTTCCTACCACCTTAACCCCCACCCCCGTTGCGTCTCCACTTCCTCATATCAGGGAGATCATGTGATAGTTGTCTTTCTCTGATTGACTTATTTCGCTAAGCATAATACGCTCTAGTTCCATCCATGTCTTCGCATATGGTAAGATTTCATTTCTTTTGATGGCTGCATAGTATTCCATTGTATATATATATCACATCTTCTTTATCCATTCATCTGTTGATGGACATCTAGGTTCTTTCTATAACTTGGCTATTGTGGACATTGCTGCATTTTGTTGTTCTTAACAAGACCTGCCCTCAAGAGAAACTGTTTAAGCAGAGGCTAACATACTGGGATTTTACCAGGGCTTGCCTAACCTGAGTGAAGGAAAATACACAGCTCCATTCCACTCTAGCATTCCATGCAGGAGAAGGGAAATATCTGGTCAGAGACTCATAAGTGGAAACTACAAAAACCAATGTCGGGGTAAGGAAATCTGAGTTGGAATTTATGAATTGCCTGAGGCTAAGTTTAGACAAGTCTGAGAGTTAAAAACTCTGGAAGGATCTAACCATAGGGATACCCTCATGATATTGTGGGACATATCTCTTGAAGTTCGAGGAGCATCCCACATCAAAGATAGGTGAAAAATTCATTCATATTTTTACAGAAGGTAGGAAAAGAAAACATCTTGAAATATAACAGAATACAGCTGATATATATATAGCTGATAAATAAGCATATAAAAAGATGGTCGACATTATATGTCATTAGAGAATTTCAATTTAAACCATGATGTGATACCATTGTAAACCTGCTAGAATGATAAAATCCAAAACATTCACAATACCAATTGCTGGGGAGTATGTGAAGCACAGAAACTCTCATTCACTGTTGGTGAGAATGATCAATCGTTCAGCCACTTTGGAAGACAGTTTAGCAGTTTTTTACCAAGCTAAAAATATTCTTACCAAACACCCCAGCAACTGCACTTTTTAGTATTTACCCAAATGAATTACAAATATATGTCCACAAAACCTGCACATAGCTATTTATAGTGGCTTTATTCATAATACTCAAACTTAGAAGCAACCAAGATGTCCTTCAGTAGGTGAATGTATGAATAAAAGAGGAATAACCATCATTGGACTATTATTCACTGAAATAAAGATATGAGTAATTATACCATGGAAATACCTGGAAGGATCTTATATGTATATTCCTAAGTGAAACAAACCAATCTATAAAGGGTACATACTCTATGGTTCCAATTAAATGAAATTTTGAAAGAAGCAAAACTATGGAATAAGAAAGTCAATGATTTCCGAGTTTGGATAGAGGAAAGAAAGGTTGAGCACAGGAATTGTTTTTAGGGCAATGAAACTACTCTGTATGATAATCTGCATGATAATAGTGGCTACACGCCATAATGCATTTATCGAAGTGCACAGAATGCACAACAAAAAGAGTGAGCATGAATGTAAACTATGAACTTTAGTTAATAATTATGTGTCAATGTTTGGTTCATAGATTATAAAAATGCACCATACTGGTGTAAAATGCTTATGGTAAGAGAGATTATGAGAGGAGTATATGTAAACTGTATTTCCCACTCAATTTTGCTTCAAACATGAAAATACTCTAACAGGTAAAGTGTATTAATTACAAAATAATATATAATAATAATCCTGGTTGGCCACATATCTTGCTTTTAAATTCACCCCCATTAAATAGGAAGAAAAAGAACAATAACTATAAAGTGTGACCCAAAGAGTTTCACATTCCCTCCTGCTAAGTTTGTGTCCTCCCAAAATTCATATGTTGGAATCCTGGAGCTCATGTGATGGTATTAGGAGGTCAGGCCTTTAGAAGCTGCTTCAATCATGAGACTGGAGCCCTTATGAAAGGATTAGTGCCCTAGGAGATCCCAGAGCAACCTAGCCCCCTCTACCCCATAGAGTATATAAGAAGGTGTGCAACTGACCATGTTGGCTCCTCATCCAACCATGCTGACACTCTGTTCTTGGACCTCTAGCCTCCAGAATTCTGAGAAATATATCTCTGTTTTCTATAAGTTACCCAGTCTGTGCTTTGTTGGTATAGCAGCCCAAAATGGACTAAGATGCCTCCCCTCACTATACTCCCATGAAAAACATTTATGTTGTTGGTGTCCTTTGTGTGTTTATTTTTCATGCAGAATCAAAACCACTAACTCTTTCACATTTTGTAGGGATGAGCTTTATCAGATGAGCAGACAATTTTTTTTTTCCTCTTCTCCGGGTTTTTTGCTATAGATTAGACTTGTCTTTCATGGTCATGAGAGTGATATTCACTTATGCATTCAACAATATTAATTTAGCATTTTCTATGTTCTGGGAACCATGATAGGCACCAAAGATCTGATACTTTTTGTTAGGTAGTCAATGTGTAGGAGGAGCAAAATTGGCATTGGGACCTGCAGAGATCCTGGGCTCTAGGTATTATCTAGTTTAGTGTTTTCCATATTATCAAGTCCAGCTGGCCAGAAGACTATTTTGAAGTATTTGGTAATACAGTTTGCCTTTGCCTTTCTTGGATACCCTAAACAAAATGTACAGGTATCATGAATTTGCTAGGTGAGTAAAATCACCTTCCATGTAAAGCAATTTCCATGTAAAAATGGATCTGATCAATCCATAGACCAAGAAT
>ML110751.1:70247-93004 GCA_003697995.1 Taxidea taxus jeffersonii
AGAACAGAAGGGGGCGCCTGGGTGGCTCAGTGGGTTAAAGCCTCTGCCTTCGGCTCAGGTCATGATCCCAGAGTCCTGGGATCGAGCCCCACATTGGGCTCTCTGCTCAGCGGGGAGCCTGCTCCCTCCTCTCTCTCTGCCTGCCTCTCTCCCTGCTTATGATCTCTGTCTGTCAAATAAATAAATAAAATCTTTAAAAAAAAAAAAAGAACAGAAGAGTGCCCTTCATCCTGTCTCAGAGACCACTCAGAGAGTTAGTTGTCTTTAATGGACAAGCACATTCATTCTGAAATGGAGTTTGGAAGCCAATGTTAGAAATAAAACTAACTAGCAGAAATTGACAGTTACGGCCCAGAAGAGCTAGAGGGTTTCAGTGGTTTCACCATTCCTTGTTAAATATTTAAAATGCTGTTATGATAATAAATTCTTCAAATCAAAGCAAGCAGTGGGTTTCCAGTTTCTGTTTTATTTTGGGTCTTGCATTATTAAAACATATATAGTCAACAAGGAGCTGGTAAGCCTGAAATATGAAGAACTTTGCTGAAGTTTTGTGATATGAACATTTTAATAGACCAAATATCCCGTTCCAGCTTCTGAGACCTCAAAGTATGCATTGGCTTCTATAATCTGTATGAAACTTCATTTAAAGAAAGAGTTGTTAAATGGCTACATGTGTGTAAGAAAGGAAAGTGAAATTAGCTGTGGTCACAGTCTGGAATGAACATGTTTCTGTCAATTATTGTTATCTAGAGCTCCCTCATAGCAAAGAAAATGGGTTTCTTTACTTGCCAATATTTCTGCTAATTCACCTGGTTTGTTGGAAGTTTTATTAGGGTTTTGATAAGAACAATAGCTTGCAACACTAAAGGACTCATTACCAAGAAGAGATAACAACGCAGTTTATTAAATAGGCAAGAGCCTGTGATTTCAAATGAAAGATTTTTATTTATTTTTTTATTTTACTACATAAATTCCAGGGGCATTCACAACAGTTTTCTAGATGGAACATTTTAAACCAGGCTCCTGGATATTATTATTACTAGCTCATCCACAACCATGAGGCTCATAGCAAAGGAATAAAGTTAAACTTGGTTCACAGGAAATCGTAAAGCTCCATGTGAACAAAGAAACAGACTTATATGATACTGTTTGTTTTTCTGGGGATAAAGTGTCTTCCCTTGGCCTAGTTGTAGAATATCTGGCCATCCTTTTTATGTAATTACAAAATATGGAAGATGGAAAATATCTGCTTCTTACTCATATCTTCAATTTACTGAATTGAATTGTCTCATATAGAAAGGCAATAATTAAAAAAAAATTAGCATGCCTGGGTCTAGTCAGCAATTTTCCAATTAAAAAAACCTATTGGCAACTGGTTAACTTGACTCTCACTGGCTGTTTAAAGCGTTTTAATCTATTGCTCTGGGTCCTGTCCTAGACTTGCAGTAATAAATAATTGTCAAAGCAAAGCAAATATTAATTAATATCTATATGTGTGTCTAATATCCCTATCTATGGAAATCCCACCAACATGGCATTTTAAAAGTACATTAACTCTGGAGGCATTCATCTTGCTGGAACAATCTCATTCTAAGCTTATCCTCATTTTAATGCCATTAAACATTTAGTACTCTTTCACTGAGATTGATAAAACAATTTAACAATTTTTCCATCAGAGTTTCTTCTGTTACTTTAAAATAATTTCACTTTTAATATCATTTTTCAGTTTTATCTAAAATGGATAATTTGCTAGAACTTCTCATTTGTTGAGAATTAAGACCATTCAAAAACATCTTGCTAGTTTTTTTGCCCCCTGTTAAATTTTTTTTTTTTTTTTTAGATTTTATTTATTTATTTGACAGACAGAGATCACAAGTAGGGAGAGAGGCAGGCAGAGAGAGAGAAGGAGAAGCAGGCTCCCCACTGAGCAGAGAGCCCGATGTGGGACTCGATCCCAGGACCCTGGGATCATGACCTGAGCCAAAGGCAGAGGCTTTAACCTACTGAGCCACCCAGGCATCCCTGCCCCCTGTTAATTTTTATGAGAGATACCAATAGATGGAAAAACCAGACTCCTGACTTGTGTCTTATCTATAGAAGGGGCTGGCTTAATTAAAGTTAGAAGGAATAAACTTTACCTGATTTAACTAGAATGTAAATTGTCAACTCCCTGCCAAAATGCAAGCATTAATGCTTAGGTCTGTTTCAAGAAATCTGGAGTTAAAAAGAAGAGTTAGTTCTGTCGTTACTTAAAATCTTTTATATACCATGAAGTGTTACTTAATATTTTTTGAGACAGTTTTTGTTTTTTTTTTTAAAGATTTTTATTTATTTATTTGACAGACAGAGATCACAAGTAGGCAGAGAGGCAGAGAGAGAGAGGAGGAAGCAGGCTGTCCGCAGAGCAGAGAGCCCGACGTGGGGCTCGATCCCACGACCCTGGGATCATGACCTGAGCCGAAGGCAGCGGCTTTAACCCACTGAGCCACCCAGGCGCCCCTTGAGACAGTTCTTAATGTTATTTTATAAAGCAGGATTTATGTCTTCATGATATTAATCTAAGAAGTATTCATGGATCTTAAATTATTGTGGCAATTCAATTATTTTCTCTTTAATAAGTCCTTAAATTGCCTAAAATGCAAAGGTTCTATGGAAAAATTAAAAATAATAGTAATATATGGTTACCTCCCTTTAAAAAATCTTATAGTAAAGCTGACAGATAATATGTTCTCAAAAACAGATAGATGATAGATAGCTAAATAGAGATATCTATATAGTTATCTGTAGATAAATAGGGTGATATGGAAATTACTCCACAATAATGTCTGTCTAGGCAGATTATAATGTAATAAAATCACATAATCACACAAGTGATCAAAAAAGGAGGAAAAAAAAAGCAGAAATAGAATATAAATGACAGTTCCTTAGACTTATATTCAGGTTCTTGAATTCCAAACTAATGGAACTTATTTTTTAAAATCTCATTAGAAGAAAAATCAAATTCTCACCAATTTGAAAGTAGAGATAGGAAGATACCACTATAGACAAATTCTATTAAACTGTATTTTAATGATAGGAATTGTTATATGAAGGTACTAATGGCTAATTCCTAACACCCTATGGCAGGAATTGCTGAACATGGACCTGAGAAATGTACATGGCAATGTGTGAAACCCATTCTGAGTTTAGAGCAATAATTGAAAATACATAAAATTGGAAGTTATAAAATAAGACTGAGAAGTAGTTTAACTTCAAGTTCAGTCAAGCTTGATATGACATCATCAATTCCAACATATAGGAATGGAAAAAACTCAGGGAAAGGAAAACAAAAATAGATGGAATGAATCAGTGGCACAAAGTGAAGTTTTGAAACCATGTGCTGGTTATGCTTATCTATAGACTCTGTCTTACTTGGTACAATTTACTTTTATACTTGTTTATTATTATTATTATTTTTTAAGATTTTATTTACTTATTTGAGAGAGAGAGAGAGAGAGAGAGAGAATGAGAGGGGGGAGGGTCAAAGGGAGAAGCAGACTCCCTGCTGAGCTGGGAGTTCAAAGTGGGACTGGATCCTGGGACTCCAGCGTCATGTCCTGAGATGAAGGCTATCGCTTAACCAACTGAGCCACCCAGACGCCCTCTGTTTGTTCTTAAACACAGTTATTAGTACTGCCATTTTTAATTCCTAAATGCAGCCTGGTTTAGGAGATACAGTATGTGGCCACTCTGAGAACTGCAAAAGCAGGGCTGAATTCAGGTGCTGTAAAGCAGAGACAGTGATCCATGAGAAATAGGAAACTGAAATTATGCTCAGTACTTATACTCACGCACTGTGAAACCTCAATTAAGAAAAGGGCCCAGAAGAAGATGCAGATAGAATCTACAGGCCAGAAACAAAACAATGCATCAGATGAGACCCACGCACAGCTCTGAAATACCCGTTTTGTGTTGGGATGTAGGAATAAAAGCCTTGGTAGCCAACTACATAACCACAAAATTACAAAAATGAAAATAAATCCTCTCTGACAAGATGAGCCTATAAATCAAAATTTCATAGGAACTACAATAATATAAAATTAAGAAATAAAATATTGGAACTATGATGAAACAGAGTTCATCACAAAATGCATGTTTAAGAGTTAATCTTACCTTCTGTGAGCTAAAGAGTGTTGTTGTTCTTCCATGATGTTCCCAGAGGTTCCCAGAGATCCATCAGTAACGTCAAGCAGAAAATCCATGGGTGAGTGGATCTGGGAAATTATACGAACTTGATCTAACACACCATCCTTTTACTTTCAACTTTATTACATATATTAGTCATGTATTGCATGTGATGAATTTCTCCCAATTTTCACCTTAAAAAATCAAATATTTATTATTTTTAAAGTGTTAGAGATCCAGACATAGCATAGTTAATGCTTCTGCCTGAAGGTCTCTCGTGTAACTAGTTTGGCTGTTGGTTGGGACTTTGGTCTTATCAAAAAGATTCACTGGTAAGAGAATTCACTTCCAAACTCACTCGTCTGTTTCTTGGCAGGATTCAGTTAACCAAGCATGGGTAATTTCCAAATACTATGATTTCAGTTTTGTTTTTTGTTTTTGGTTTTTTTTTTTTTTCTGTTTTCTTCTCTTTCTAGCATTCCAATTACCATTTGATATTGTCCTATAGCCACAAAACTGAAGTCTGCTCATTTCTATAGCTTTTTTTTTCTAAGATTTTCTTTATTTATTTAAGAGAAAGAGAGAGCAGGAGGGAGAGGGAGAGAGAAGCAGAAGGAGACGTTGCGCTCAGCACAGACATGGTGCGGGGCTCCACCCTATAACAGCGAGATCCTAACTTGAGCCAAACCAAGAGTTGGACACTTAACCAAGTGAGCCACCCAGTGTCCCTGAACTCTGAAAATTTTTAAAACTTTTCTTTTCTTTCTTTTTTCCCAACTGAATGCTTTCTATTTACCAATTGTACTCACTCTTCTGTCATCTCTAAGTTGCTCTTAACTCTTTCTGATATTATTTCTATTTCTGATACAGCACTATGTCTTATATTTCTGCGTGGTTCTCCTTCTTTCCTTCCTTTCTTCGTTCTTTTCTTTTCTTTCTTTCTTTCTTTCTTTCTTTCTTTCTTTCTTTCTTTCTTTCTTTTTCTTTTCTGATATTTCCTTTAAATATATATTACAAGTCCATTACCCTATACTTTTTTGAGCAGTTATTATAGATGCTTTAAATTCAATATCAATGTCATTCAGTTTCAGTTTCCATTGATTGGCTTTTCTTTTATTTATGGCTTACATTTCCCTACTAATCTTTATGGCTATTAGTTCCAAAGCCTATTCTGGAAATTTAGTATATGATATGCTACTGTGGAAACCTTTATCTGAAAAATCTTTTGTTTCTTTTGTACTGATATTCATTTTATTTATTAGTTTATACTATATTTTTATTTTATTTTATTGTTTTTTGCTTTAGCAAGCAGTTAAGTTGGCTTATCTCAAACTCCAAATTCATTTTTTCTCTAATGTGAATGGCGAAGGAGGACCCCATTTAACTTCCTTGGTCTAATTTGGTGTGCTCTGGTCAAACTCCAATTTTTTTAGAAGCTTAATTTTTGATGATTTTTTTCACAAGTCATAGAAGTTTTCTATAGGATGACTGGTCCAATAGGAGCAGAGTTCTCACTAAGGAAGGAAAATCCACTCACTGTAAATATTAAGTTCGACATTTGATACATTTTAGTGTCAAATCAGTTTGCTGATTTATACTTTTTTTAAGTATAGAAAAACAATAGCAATGACTGAATATTTCCTTGACATATTGTTAATATTGTATGAAGCTTTAAAATTAGCCATTCATTAGAATTCAAACTCAATGAATATGATTTTTTGTGCTTGGATTTCAAAATAAATATTTTTGAATGAATGATTGAGTTAGTCTATATTTGTATGTAGTAAATTATTTATCTATAGTCCACAAAGAATAAAAAAAGAAAGTCTAATAAGTATCAATTTCAACATTTTGGGCCTTTTTTTTAGAAATATAAATATGATAGTGTCAGCTGTAGAAAACAATGACCTATAATAATTAAAATTTACCCAATATTTGTATATAATTTAAAAATTTATTTTTTTATAATAAATACTCCTATTTTATTCTTTCCCTTCATATTAAGAGTTGTAATTTTTCATGTCTTAAGTATATAGGAGTGGTTATCAATGTCACCCTGCACTATTATATGTCTGAAGGGAAGTGTGGAAAAGTTACCATGGCAACACAGCTAATTTTCCTCTGAATATTGGAAAAAGATTAAAAATGCCAAAACAGTGTAGATTTGGGGGGCATCTCTTTTCTTTCACATATCACAGAACAAGGTCCTCAGAGATTTGACTTCTCATTAACATACAATTGCACAGCTTACACAACTTCCGTAAGACAAACTATCAGAATTAATAAACGTCAAACACATTTGTAGAAAATAATTATATAGAAAGATATGTCTTACATGCCCATATAAAAATCAAATAATATATAATTATTTGATTGTATATGGAGGATGAGGTTAACATCTAAATTTTTCTTATCCATACAGTATGATACTCTCAGAGGAATGTTTTGTTACCGTTAGGTTAAACATCTAGATCTTAATAAGAAAATAGTGCCTAAATAAATATTTTATACCTCAAATCCACTGTAAAGCATTCTTTTTTGTAATTCACTGAAATTGTTGAAAAAAAGAAAATTGGCAATCTGAGAATCACAGTTTTTTCGATGTCAGTTAAATGAGCAAAAATCATAAAAATAAAAAGAACTGATGAAAAAAGTTGTTATTTTTTTATAAGAACAGCTCAGAGCAGCCTTAGAAACATTTTTAAATATCCCCTCTTATGGTTATTCTCACTGCAGTGTTTTTTTCATTATTCCTAAATAATTAAAATTTATTTATATAGTTGGTAGACAGAATAATGACCTTTCAATTATATCTACACGCTAATCCCTGGAACCCATGAATATTTTACCTTGCATGTAAAGGGAAATTAATGTTGCAGATAGAATTGAGATTACTAATGAAGTTTAGCTAAGGTGATTATCTTTAATTATGCAGGTGGATCCAGTGTTATCAACAAGGATCCATTTGTTCCCTCAATTCATCATTGCTGGCTTTGAAGATGAAGGAAAAGGGCCATGAGATGGAATGTGATTAACCGAAAAAAAATAAGGAAAAACAAGGGAACAGATTCTCCATAGAGCCTCCAGAAGGGAATGCATGCAGCACTGGCAACATGTTGATTTTAGCCTAGTGAGACCTAAACCAGACTTCTGACCCACACAATTATAAGATAATAAATTTGCATTGTCTAAGCCACCTACTTTGTGGCAATATATTACAACAGCAATAATAAACTAACACAATTATGTCATAAAAAAGGCTAAGAGTAAAAATTATTTCAGAAATCAGACAGCTTTCGGGAAAAAGGCCAGTTTTTCTGAAGGTCATTAGAAACTCACCCAGTATTGGCCATGTTGGTTAAAAAAACATACTTTTGATTAAATATGTATGGAGAAAGAAAAGAAAAGAAAAAAGTATCGGACTTCTGGTTTCAGTTCCAATACGTAAAGAACTAGAAAGTTGACATCCCTTTTTCTTGTTTCAGCTGAACAAACTGAAAATCAATGCTTTTTCTTAGACAGAACAGTAAAATGAGGTTTCAGAACAAAGCACCACCCTGAAATCCAGAGATAAGTTCATTCAGAGAGAGGCAAGTGAGGTCTGTTTACCTGGAACAGGAGCCACTGGAGCTTAAACCAGTGGAAACACTTAAATGGTCATTTTGCTAAGTTTCTGAATGATGAGTGTGGATAGCTTGAGAGAAGAGGGCCCCCACACTTTGGTGAGTTTTAATTCCAGGAGCCCTACTAGAATGTCAGAATTAAAAAGCTGCCAATGATTATATTGTTTCTCTCGCAGTAGAAGAGTAACAGTAGCTCTTATGAAATAAACTCAGAACATTCCCATACATTTTCTGGGGTATGGGAGAAGGACAACATTATCAGAGCCATCCTATATTTCTTGGATGTTTTGTTCTGTTTGTTTGTTTGTTTTCTCTCCTTTTTTTTTTCTTATTGCCTCTAGTTTGGGAAATTTCTATTGACTTACCTGCAAGATCTCTAATTCTTTCCTGGGTTCTGTTGTCTACTGATAAGCACATTGAAAGTATTCTTCACTCCTGTTACTGTGTTTTTGATTTCTAGAAATTTGTTGTTGTTCTTTTGTAGAGTTTCCATCTCTCATGATTGCTTCTAACTTCTCTGTGAACTGCAGACAAGATCACAGTCTGAGAGTGAAGATGATGGAAAAGGTCTTACAAGTTTGAGAAGAGAGTAAAATTGTCATCTGAGTGTGAAAAAAAAAAATGGGGAAGTGTAGTATGATTGCGTTCGAGCCACTTGAGGTCCATGGACATAAATTTAAAGTGAGAATAGTCAGCAGTCTCCAACCAGAGCAGGCATAGATTATGTGAAAATTGGAAGTGACATAGGTTTTGAATTTGAGTACAAGGAAGCAGGTGAGGCAAGGGAATCAATGATATGCAAGGGACTGAGTATAATGACTGAACATAATGTTGAAGGTTAGTAGGGAGAGGAGAGAAGAAGTAAAGGGAATGAGGGGCAGTTCATAGAATTATGACAAATAAATTGAGATTCCTCTTCTAAATAAAAGATTATCTGAGTCAGGGTAATTGAGTAAAGGAAGTAAAAAATAGGAGGTGCTGATAGAATATAGAAGATATATACATTTTAGATTATAGAGAAGTTGAAGTCATTTATAATGATATCATGAGTATGTGTTGCCATAGAACACTTGGCTGAAGTAGGATATAGGACAAGCATCTTTGGGAATGAGAATTCAAAATAAAGCAGTACTGTTTGGTAAATCTCATAATATGATAGTTAACACTGAATATTTTTATCAAGGAGAAAATGAAAAATAGGGATGACATTCACCCACTCTCTAGGAGAATTAGGTAGCTCCTACAAAGGTGATAAGAGACGCTGTGCTCCTGTAGGAAATGAGATTTTGTCCATTGGAACATAAGGTTGGAAAATTCAAAAATGTATTGAAAGATACAGGAAGATTTGCTGATGATGGACTGTGGATTCTAGAAGGAACATGGGAAGGGATTTGGAAGTTGGGAGTAGGTAGGAACTGGCAAAGAAAACTGATAACAAAGCTTCATGAGAGTAACAAGGTCAGAATTGGGTGGTGACTCCAGACTCCAGTGTTTCTTGTGTCGGCATTAAGTATTCACAGCTTTCTTATTTTTCATTTTTTCCATCCATCAGAATCTCCTAAAAATGACCTGGTATTTGATATTATTCTCAAAGAAGTAGAAACATAATATGAGTGGTTAAAAAAAAAGCTTCATCTTTAAAAATCATTATTGAATAAAATCATTATTGAATCATTATTGAATAAAATCATATCTTATAGTGACAAGTGAATTTCAGGTTTTAGACTAATGGGGGAGCATTTAGGAAATAATAAATGCTTTCTTCATCCCTTCTGTCAGCCAGGATGAAATTACCATTCCTTTTTTTCCAATTTTACTATTACTAATCTACTTTTAGTCATCCATTTTAGTGCTCTAAAAACCACAAAACATTAATACTAATTTGCTGACCTTATCTGAAGTGATTCAAATCTTAGACCACAATCTAAAAAACTAAAATTTTTATTTAAATACTAAATAAATATAACCAGATCTTGTGTTCCTTGTCAATAAAGTTACTGAGGAGCTCTTTCCTCTTCAAAATACATTTCCAAATCTTACAGTATTTTCATCTTTGAAATATACTATTTTATACCCTTTTCCAGGCTAACTTACATGAATTTAAATCTGTCATTAACCTTTAAGTTAAAATAATTTAAAAGTAGTTTTAAGTTTACTTTTATTTGCATATGTTTCAAGTTTACATTTCTTTACATTACATTTACATTACTTTCAAGTTTACATTTATTTACCACTTAAAAACATTAAAGACATTCTTACTAAACTGTTATCCCAGTGGGGGGAAAATACTATCATGAAACTAGTTACCACTAAACAAATTATAAATTAAAACATCTCTTCAATGGCAAAAGCTTTTTAAAAATTCATATAAAATACATTAACGAAGATGTTAGTTGATTGTTCCCTAAAAATATTTTATCTCTAAAATGTATATTTCCAGCAATTCTACTTCTAAGAATTTATATTACAGATGTTTTCATACATGTTGATGAAATAGATAGTTTTGTCCATTGTAACATTGTTTGTAACTGGGAAAAATTAAAAACATTTATATCCATTAAAAATAAATATTTTAAAAGTCATTTATCATATATTTCCCCCTTATAAAACTATGTGAAGGGGGCACCTGGGTGGCTCAGTGGGTTAAAGCCTCTGCCTTCGGCTCAGGTCATGATCCCAGGGTCCTGGGATCGAGCCCCGCATCGGGCTCTCTGCTCAGCGGGGAGCCTGCTCCCCTTCGTCTCTCTCTGCCTACCTCTCTGCCTACTTGTGATCTCTCTCTGTCAAAATAAATAAATAAAATCTTAAAAAAAAAAAATATGTGAAGGCAGAGAGTTTTCTATCTTGTTCTATGCTCAGTGCTGAGTATAAAGTAGTATATAAATATTGAATGAATTAATGAAGCAACCAATAAAGGAGTTATAAATCACAATGTATAACATTATCCAGCCATCTAAAAGAATGTGGATATGAGATCACAATATAACATAATATAAAATATATTATTTATATAAAATATAAAATACAACATAAAATGAAAATTTTTAGTTGAAGAGGAAAATTATATATCCCATTCTAAATCAGAAAATACATTGACAAACATATGCATTATCAAATGTACATTGATACAGACTAAAGTTTTAATAGTAAATTACCCTAAAAATCGCTAAAAATTACCCTAAAAGACACCATGAGGTATCCTTTTTAAGATAAATTGTTGTATAGTTTGAAAATTTTATGTTGAGTATTATTAAAAAACTTCAATAATAAGTCTCTGAGTAGAACCTGAACTTAATCCCTCCTGCTACACCCATTACTCTATTTAGAAAATCGAAAAGTGAATTTTCCTTGCCAACTTAGACACCGTTTTCCTGGTCACATTCAGAAATCATTCTCAACTTCCCCTCTTTTCTAGATTAATAAGATCCCATTTTTTAAAAAGTCAATTAGTTCAACCAGAATGTTTTAAAAGAAGAGTTTCATCATCCCTTAGGGGAGGTAATTTCAGAATAAAAATACCCATGAGGTTTGCATAAAATCCATATCCTTATTATTAGTTCATAATAAACTAAGCACAAATTAAGCAAAATCCTTTCAAATTTGGGGTAATATAAAAAAAAGGCTAAATAAATGGGTTGGAACTAAATAAAAACATTAGATAAGTCTTTTCAAACTTCCAAAGCCACAGCTCCAAAATCTATCTTAAAGTATCCGTGACTGTGGACATACCAAGTCCACAATTGAACACACTGAGATTAAATACACAATTGCTCTCTTTTAAAGCAATAATAGCTGCACCAAAATCAGCAGGACAGTATATCACAGTACTAAATGGAGAACAAACTCAGCCTGGTATCAAGTACAATAAAAAGGAAAGGATTTGTTGCCTCAGCAATGTCTGATTCCCAAGAGTAAAGTAATGACTTGCCAATTGAGCTGAAAATAGTGCCTCTTCCACCCACCTTTTATTTATTTATTTTTTGAGAGTACAAGTCCATAGGTCAGCATGTCCCTCTTGACGACGATGACAACAACAACAAAAGATTAAGGGGGAAATTTTGTTATGAAGAATATGTAACTTTTCAAATAAAATGACTACCTTTAAAGTACAGGACTATAGGGATGCCTGGGTGGCTCAGTTGGTTAAGCAGCTGCCTTCGGCTCGGGTCATGATCCCAGCGTCCTGGGATCGAGTCCCATATCGGGCTCCTTGCTCGGCAGGGAGCCTGCTTCTCCCTCTGCCTCTGCCTGTGCTCGCTCGCTCTCTCTCCCTCTCTCTCTGACAAATAAATAAATAAATAATCTTAAAAAAAAAATACAGGACTATAAATCTATAAAGTGATTAATGAAACCACTAGAAAACTTCTCATGGTAATTATCTTCACATCTTTTCATTAGTATTTAGTAAAAAGTTGTCATCAGTATATACTGAACTCTTTTTTTAGCTCATCTTTGAAGCTATTTTATCCCAATTAAGTTTTATGTAACAAAAATCATTGGTAATACACATGGTGACTATTGATTTCAATATAAATTGTACAGCACAAGGCTTGTCCTGCTCAATAAATACTTGTGGAATAAACAATATTATGTAGGTATTAAGTTTTTTTTTAAAGATTTTATATATTTATTTGACAGAGAGAGAGAGCACAAGTAGGCAGGGAGGCAGGCTGAGGGAGAGGGAGAAGCAGGCTCCCTGCTAAGCAGAGAGCCCCATGTGGGGCTCGATCCCAGGATCCTGGAATCATGACCTGAGCTAAAAGCAGCTGCTTAACCATCTGAGCCACCCAGGCTCCGCTATATATTAAATTTTATCTTTTATGTGGAATATAAGTTGAAGATCCTCTTTCTATTATTCCAAAGCACTTCCTAAACTAAAGAAAACCTACTGTAATGGTGGCTATGCTGTGTCTTCCAGATATACTGAAGCACTTATGCCCCAGTCAGAAGAAACATTATGCTCAGAACTTAGCCCCGCTCTTAAAGCTATCAGTGGTGAAAGGACCTGCTTTGCCCCAAATTAGACAATTTCTCAGAGACTGTCTGTGACCAATATTTGTCATTGGTAATGTTAAAAAATACACTCCCTTTTCTTTATGTCTATGAAGAGCCATCCTAGCTCCCAAGGCTTTAGTTTGTTTGTTTTTAATAGGTGTTATTAGTTAGTTTTAGGTCCCCAGCAGTTTGAGTCAAAAGTATAGAGTTCCAAGAGTTCCCCTGCTCCACACATGCGTAGTCTCCCTCCTCTGCCAGAATGGTACACTTTTTTACAATTGATAAAACTACTTTGACACATCATAATTATCCAAAAGTCCATAATTTGCCTTAGGGTTCACTCTTGATGTTGTACATCCAATGGGTTTGGACAAATATGAAATGGCCTGTGCCCACTGCTATAGTATTAGAATACTTTCACTGTCCTAAAAACTCCCTGTGCTCTGACTCTTTATACCACCCTGTACCCTGGCTGCCCATCTATCTTCTACCTGCCTCCATAGATTTCCTGATTCTGGAATGTCTTCTAGCTAAAATCATAGTTTTCAGCCTTTTCAGATTGACATCTTTCACTTAGTAATATGTACTACAATTCTAACATATGTTTTCATAGCTTAAGGACTCATTTCTTCTTAACACTGAATAATCTTCCATTGTCTGGATGCACCACAGTATATTTAGCCATTCATTACTGAAGGACATCAAAATTGTTTCCAAATTTTTGTAATTATGAATAAAGCTGTTATAATTATCCATGGACAGCTTTTGTATGGAAATGTTTTTAAGTCCTTTGAGTGAATACCAAGGAGCCCAGTTGCTGGATCCTATGGTAAGAATATGTTTAGCTTTGTAAGAAAGCACTGAAATGTCTTCTCGAGTGGCTGGCTCATACTGTATTCCTACCAGCAATGAATGAAGACTCTTATTGTGCTGTGTCCTCTCCATTTGGTGTTGCCAGTATTTCAGATTTTGGCCATTCGAATAGGTATTTTGAGCCTTCCTAAAGACTCACTCCCTAAGACTACCCCCACCCCCGCTCCAGATTTTAACTCTCCAGATCACTAAGCATCCAGAAACCCATTAGTTAGAATTCAAAAGTTTCTTCTAGTGCTATCTCCAGCAACAAGCTTCTGCTCCTCGGCTTCTTTTCCAAATAAACTGTGATTCTCTCTATTCACCTATATTTCCAATTTTTGTGGTAACAGGTTTTCCTGTGGCATCAATTTTCATGAAAGATATAAGAAGACTTGTTGACTTTTAATTTGGTCAACTTTTTTCCCATTGTGAGGGTAGGAATGATGGCTTCCCATCTCTTTATATCAGACTAGAAACCAGAGTCCTCCAGATTTGTTCTTTCTTAAAAACTATTACAAGTGCCTTAGAAATTTCCTAGGTACTCTTTTCTGATCTTGCTCCATCTGTATTTGGCTGTGGATGTCTATCATATGTGTGACTAATTTTATACATTCACTACATATGTGTATTCTCAGAAAAAACATCTGTAGTAAATTTTGGCTACTTTAAAACTTTATATAAACAATTTTATTGCATATTAAGTGCTTATTTCACAAATTTGTTCCTATTAACATCTCTGGCTCTAATTTTCATTTTTTCCTTCTATATAAGTCATATTGAGATTTATGAAGGATTTGAGATTTTACATTATTTGCAAGTTATAAATAAGCCTGCTCAAGTTTCATAAGTGCTGAAGACATGAGCCTCCTGGGTCAGAGACAAAGGATGTTACTAATCTCAGCAGTTGCAGAGGCTCTTCCATAATTTGCTATTATTAGTAATGGTGCTATAAACTTCAGGGTGCATATATCCCTTCAAATTACTATTTATCCTTTGGATAAATACATAGTGGTGCAGTTGCTGGATTGTAGGCTAGCTTTATTTTTAACTTTTTGAGGAAGCTTCATACTGTTTCCCAGAATGGCTGCACCAGTTTGCATTCCCACCAACCTTGTATAAGCCTTCCCCTTTCTCCTTATTCTCACCAACACCTGTGTTGTTAATTTTAGCCATTCTGACTAGTGTGAGGTGATATATCATTGTGGCTTTGATTTGTATTTTCCTGATAATGAGTGATGTTGAATATCTTTTCATGTGTCTGTTGACCATCTGGATGTCTTCTTTGGAAAAAATGTCTGTTCATGTTTTCTGCCCATTTTTTTAACTAGATTCTTTGCTTTTGGGGTGTTGAGTTTGATAAGTTCTTTATATATTTTGGATACTAACCCTTTATCAGATATGTCATTTGCAAATATCTTCTCCCATTCCATAGGTTGCCTTTTAGTTTTGTTGATTGTTTCCTTTGCTGTGCCAAAGTGTTATTTTGTTTTGTTTTGTTTGTTTGTTCATTTTTTATGAAGTCCCAATGGTTTATTTTTTCTTTTGTCTCCTTTGCCTCAGGAGGGATACTTAGCAGTTGCTATGGCCAATGTCAAAACGTTACTACAATCTTCTCCTCCCGGATTTTAAAGGTTTCCTCTCTCACATTTAGGTCTATAATTCATTTTGAATATATTTTGTGTATGGTGTGAGAAAGTGGTCCAGTTTCATTCTTTTACATGTAGCTGTCCTGCTTTCCCAACACCATTTGTTGAAGAGACTGCCTTTTTTTTTCCCATTGGCTATTCTTTTGTCTGTTTAGTGCCAGTACCATGCTGTCTTCATCACTACACCTTTGTAATATAACTTGAAGTCCAGAATTGTGATGCCTCCAGCTTTGCATTTCTTTTCAAGATAGCTTTTGCTATTTGGGGTCTTTTGTAGTTCCATACAAATTTTAGGATTGTTTGTGCTAACTCTGGGAAGTGTGTTGGTATTTTAATAGGGATTTCATTAAATGTGTAGATTGCTTTGGGGCATATAGACATTAAATAATAATTGTTCTCCCAGTCCATAAACATGAAATGTTTTTCCATTTCTTTGTGTTATCTTCAGTTTCTTTCATCCATGTTTTATAGTTTTCAGAGTACAAATATTTTATTTCTTTGGTTAGGTTTATTCCTATAAATCTTATGATTTTTGGTGCAATTGTCAATGGGATTGATTCTTTGATATCTCTTTTTACTGCTTCATTATTATGTATAGAAATGCAACAGATTTCTGTACATTGATTTTGTATCCTGCAAATTTACTGAATTTGTATACTACTTGCAGCAATTTTTTTAGTGAAGTCTTTTAGATTTTCTATATAGAGTGTCATGTCATCTTCCAATACTGAAAGTTATTTCTTCCTTTTTCATTTGAATGTCTTTTATTTCCTTGTGTTTTCTGATTGCTGTGGCTATGATTTCCAGTATTATGTTAAATAGCAGCAGTGTGAGTGGATATCACTCTGTCTTGGTTATGACCATAGAGAAAAAGATGTCAGTTTTTTCCCAGTGAGGATGATATCAGCTATGGGTTTTTCATATATGGGCTATATTATTTTGAGGTATGCTCTGTTGAGGGTTCTTACCATGGGTAGTGAACTTTGTCAAAAGCTTTTTCTGTTTCCATTGAGAGGATCCTACAGTTCTTTATCCTTTCTTTCATTAATGTGGTGTATCACATTGATTGATTTGTAAATATTGAACCACGCTTGCAGCCCAGGAATAAATCCTATTGATCATGGTTAATGATTCTTTTTATGTACTATTGGATTCGACTTGCTAGTATTTTGTTGAGAATTTTTGTATCCATGTTCATTAGGGATATCAGCCTGTAGTTCTGTTTTTTAGTAGAGTCTTTATCTGGCTTTGGTATCAGGGAATGCTGGTCTAATAGAATGAATTAGAAATTTTCCTTCTATTTCTATTTTTTAGAACAGCTTGAGAAGAATAGATATTAACTCTTTGTTAAGTGTTCAACCTTCTTTAATTGTTCCCTGTGAAGCCATTTAGCCCTGGACATTGGTTTGTTGGGAGATTTTTTTTTAAAGATTTTATTTATTTATTTATTTGATAGACAGAGATCACAAGTAGGCAGAGAGGCAGAGAGAGAGAGGAGGAAGCAGGCTGTCCGCAGAGCAGAGAGCCCGATGCAGGGCTCAATCCCACGACCCTGGGATCATGACCCGAGCCGAAGGCAGCGGCTTTAACCCACTGAGCCACCCAGTCACCCCTGTTGGGAGATTTTTGAACAGTGATTCAATATCTTGGGTAGTTATTGGTCTTTCAAATTTTCTATTTCTTCCTGTTTCACTGTTGGCAAGTTATATGTTTCTACAAATTTATCCATCTCTTTTAGTTTGTCCAATTTGTTATCATATAATTTTTCATAATAGTCTCTTGTAACCATTTGTATTTCTATGGTATTGGTTATTTCTCCTCTCTCACTTGCAATAGAGTTTCTTGGGGTTGTTCCTCTGTTCTTTCAGATAAGACTATCTATCTAGGGATTTGTCAATTTTATTAATTTTTTTTCAAAGAACTAGATCCTGGTTTCATTTATTTGTTCTACTGGGCTTTTGTTTCTATATCAGTTATTTCTG
This sequence comes from Taxidea taxus jeffersonii, assembly GCA_003697995.1. Classification (NCBI taxonomy): domain Eukaryota; kingdom Metazoa; phylum Chordata; class Mammalia; order Carnivora; family Mustelidae; genus Taxidea; species Taxidea taxus. Next base: position 87,513 of record ML110751.1, read on the forward strand.
CTCTAATCTTTATTATTTCCATTCTTCTTTTGGCTTCACATTACATTTATTGGGTTTTTGTTTGTTTGTTTGTTTGTTTTTGTTTTTCAGCTCCTTTAGGTGTTAGGTTAGGTTACTTATTTGAGATTTTTCTTGCTTCTTGAGGAAGGCCTGCTTTGCTATAAGGCCTGCTTTGCTATATACTTCCTTTTTAAGACCACTTTTGCTGCACCCCAAAGGTTTTAGACTGTTGTGTTTTCATTTTCATTTGTTTCCATGCACTTTTCTAAAATTTCTTCTTTGATTTCCTGGTTGACCCATTCATTCTTTGTTTTTTTAAATGTTTTTATTAATTTGACAGAGAGACACACAATAAGAGAGGGAACACAAGCAGGGAGAGTGGGAGAAGGAGAAACAGGCTCCCCGCCAAGCAGGGAACCTGATGCAGGGCTAATCCCAGGACCCTGGGACCATGACCCAAGGAAAAGGCAGACACTAAATGACTGAGTCACCCAGACACCTCTGACCCATTCATTCATTCTTTACTAGCATATTATTTAACCTCCTTTTCTTTTCTTTTTCTTTTTTTTTTTTTTTTTGGTCTTTCCAATTTTTGTGTTCTGGTTGACTTCAAGTTTTATAGCATTGTGGTCAGAAAATATGCCTACAAATGATTGATTGATTGATTTTTTTTTTTTTTTTGTACTTGTTAGGGCCTGATTTATGACCCAGTATGTGATCTATTCTGGAGAATATCTCATGTGTACTTGAACAAAGTGTATATTGGCTGCTTAGGATGAAATATTCTGAATACGTCTGCTAAATCTATCTGTCCAGTGTATCATTCAAAACCATTGTTTCCTTGTTCATCTGCTCAGAAGATCTGTCCATTGATGTAAGTGGGGTGTTAAAATCCCCTACTATTACTGTATTATTACCAATGAGTTCCTTTAAGTTTATTAATTTTATATATTAGTTTTGTATATTTGGGTGCTCCCAAGTTAAGGTCATAAATATCTACAATTGTTAGATCTTGTGGATTGCCCCTTTATTATAGTATAGTGCCTTTCATCTCTTTTTGCAGTCTTTTATTTATTTTTTTTAATTTAAAAATTATTTATTTATTTGGGAGGGCAGAGGTAAAGGGAAAAGCAGACTCCCCACTGAGAAGAACTAAAGCAAGGCTCAATCCCAGGACCCTGAGATCATGACCTGAGCTGAAGGCAGTTGCTTACCCAACTGGACCACCCAGGTGCCCCTACAGTCTTTGTTTTAAAGTCTAGTTTGTCTGATATAAGCATTGTGACTCTGGATTTCTTTTGACATCCATTTGTATGATAAGTATATCTCTATCCCCTCATTTTCAATCTGCAGGTGTCTTTAAATCTAACATGAGTCTCATGAAGGCAGCATATAGATAGATGGGTCTTGTATTTTTATCCATTCTGATACCCTATGTCTTTTGATTGAAGTATTTAATTCATTTATATTCAAAGTAGTTATTCATAGATATGTATTTAGTGCCATTTTATTACTTTTTTGTCATTGTTTCTGGAGATTTTCTCTGATCTTTTCTCATTTTTCTCACTTTTGGTTTCTTCTGTATATTCAAAGAGTCCCCTTTAACATTTCTTGCAAAGTTGGTTTAGTGATCATGAATTCCTTTGGTTTTCGTTTGTCTGGGAAACTCTTTATCTTTCCTTCTATTCTGATTGATAACCTTGCTGGTTACAGTGTTCTTGGCGATAGATTTTTCCCATTCATAATTTGGAAAAAATATACATATGTATATATGCACATATATATATATCTAAAATATTTTATATTTCAGATATATATGTGAGTGGCATGATTTATATATTTCATATATATATGTGAGTGACACGATTTATATATTTCATATATATGTGTGAGTAGCATTATATATATAATCATGCCACTCACTTTTGGCTTGCCATGTTTTTGTTGAGAGATCTGCAGCTAGCTTTATCAGTCTTCCCTTGAAAGATAGGGACTTCTTTTGTCTTACTACTGTTAGGGCTTTTATCTTTATTGTTATATTTTGCAAATTTAATTACAATATGTCTTGGTGTTGGCCTGATTTTGTTGATTTTGATGGGAGTTCTCTGTATCTCTTGGATTTGGATGTCTGTTTCCTTCCCCATATTTGGGAAGTTTTCAGCTATTATTTTCTCAAAATTTCTGCCTTCTTTTCTCTTTTTTTTTCTTCAGGGACTCTGATAGTATGAATTTTATTAGGTGTGATGGAGTCACTGGGTTCTCAAAGTTATTTTCATGTTCCATAATTACTCTTTCTCTCTTTTTTCCAGTTTCATTATTTATCACTCTTTTATCTTTCATATCATTTATTCATTCTTCTGCTTTTTCCATCCATCATTTTATCCAGTCTGTTTTAAATCTCAGTTATTGTATTTTTCATTTTGACTGATTGTTTAGACTGATTGTCTTTTATCTCTTCAGTAAGGGTCTCCCTTATGTCTTCAATTCTTTTCTCAACCCAAATGAGTATCCTTATGATTATTGCTTTTAATTCTTCATCAGGCATATTACTTATATCTATTTCAATTATATCTCTGGCCATGATTTTATCTTATTTCATTTGGAATGAATTCCTCTACCTTGGCATTTTTTCTAAGTCTCTGTCTTCTTCTCTGTGCTAGAAAAATCTGTTATGGGCGCCTGGGTGGCTCAGTTGGTTAAACCACTGCCTTTGGCTCAGGTCATGATCCCAGAGTCTCAGGATCAAGTCCTGCATTGGGCTCCCACCTCCACGGGGAGTCTGCTTCTCCTTCTGACCTTCTCCCCTCTCATGCTCTCTCTCAGTCTCTCTCTCTCTCTCTCTCAAATAAATAAATAAAATCTTTAAAAAAAAAGCCTGTTATGTTTCTTGATTCTAAGAGTAATGACTTTATGAAGAATAGATCAGATAGTGATCCTGGACCTGACACAATTCATCTGCAGATGTTCTCCTTGCTTGCAGTGGGCAGTATTTGGACCTTGGCCAAAGTGTGGGGACTTTGAACCAGGTGTTCTCTGTTCTGCTTTTTAAATGAGACCTGATGGTACTTCCACTAGAACTAAAGACTTATAAAACTCTCTAGTTGGGAGGTGTGGTGTGTGTGTGTGTTTGTGCTGGTCTTCTTGAGAAGGGTCCCACTGTGCTGCTTCTTAGGCATACTTGCCTGAGAAAAGCAACAGCTACAGAGCACAAGGGAGCAGGCTTGGTGTAAACAGATTAGGCAGCTCTACTGTTTACTGAAGGTGGTTATGTGTTTATGCTGAGGAACAGGGCAGGGAAATGGTACTAGTCTGCTCCTTTGTTCCAGGAGAAGGGTATCTGTGCTTGTTGCTTTTGGGGAAGCACTCCCAGAAGAGTGAATCATCTCCCCATTGTGAGTCCCAGGCATTTTTCAGATCACTGTTTCCACATATCTGCCTCTGGGTTGTTTGTTTGCCTGCCTTCTCTCCAGGAGCAGCATGGTGCCCTCTGGACTCTATCCCAGCAGACCCTGCTGACTTTTAAAACTCCAGGCTTTAGGGACATTGCATGCTATGGGGCCTGCATTAGTCTTCTAGGGGAGGGTCTTACCACCCTGGGCCTGTTGCAGGTTTGACCTAGAAGGGCAGTTTTGCCAGAGCACAGGGTTGTGGGACTTGGAACAAGCAGGTTAGGCAGCCAGAGTTGGGCCAAACTGCTCTTGGCGGGTTGTTCTGCACTGATGTTGAGGGGTTGGGGAGGGAAATGACACCCACTAGTTCTTTTGTCCCCTGAGAGGTGACTCCGTGAACGTCACCTCTCATAGATGTCCTCAAGAAGAGTGAATAGTTTCTCCCATGAACCTTTTAGTTAACCCTCAGATTGTGCTATCTACCTGGGAATTGTTTGCCTGCCTTTTTTCTAAGAGTAGAGTAGGGCAGCACCCTCCATTCTCTATCCCAGCCAAGCCCACTAACCTTTAAAATGCCAGTCTTCTAATCCTGCTGCTTGCAAAAACTCATGAAAATCAGCCCCTCTTGTTTCCCCTGCCAATATCTTTGAGGAAGTGTTCTCTTTGTGTGTATCTTTGTGTGCTCCACTCTCTTGCCTTTTTCCATGATGAGAGCTCCCTCCCTGCCCCTCTTAGTACCTATTATCTGTTTCTCCCCCAAACCATGTCTCTGCACTTCCTACTTTCTTTGATGTGACTTCTTCTCTCTCTCTAGTTATGGAGTTTGTTCTGTCAATCTTCAGGTTGATTTCTTTCATATTAAGAATGATGGGAGGGAGACGCCTGGGTGGCTCAGTTGGTTAAGCAGCTGCCTTTGGCTCAGGTCATGATCCCAGCATCCTGGGATCGAGTCCCACATCGGGCTCCTTGCTCGGCAGGGAGCCTGCTTCTCCCTCTTCTTCTGCCTGTGCTCGCTCTCTCTCTCTCTAACTAATAAATAAATAAAATCTTAAAAAAAAAAAAGAATGATGGGAGGGGCACCTGAGTGGCTCAGTGGGTTGGGACTCTGCCTTCAGCTCAGGTCATGATCTCAGGGTCCTGGGATCGAGTCCCACATCGGGCTCTCTGCTCAGCAGGGAGCCTGCTTCCTCCTCTGTCTCTTTCTGCCTGCCTCTCTGCTTACTTGTGATCTCTCTCTGTCAAATAAATAAATGAAAAATCTTTAAAAAAAAAGAATGATGCGATACTTATCTAGTTATGTTTGAAGGATGAGATGAGACAAGTGTCCTCCTATTATGCTGTTTTCTTAGCCCCCCAAAGGAAACCTATTGCTTATTTTTATTAGCAGTTTATTACTTATTTTATATAGAATGACACATCTAATAATCTTATACAAATCCTGAAGTTCCCTAAATACATGTTACTGAATGATCTATCATAGCTCTTAACATGGGGAAAAAAATGGGTAAGCCTTAGCACACTGCTATGGCCACCTGCCCCAACTCAGGGAACCCCAAGGGGACTAGACAAATCGAAGCAAAGCTCCTGGCTGGATTTGACACAGTTTTGTTGAAGAAACTCGGTAACCTTAACTGACCTCTGCATCTACAGGATAAACACCTACAGTTTCACAGGGAGAGGTTCATGGAGTAGGCATGAGAGAGCAGGCAGACAGCAGGCAGACATACCTATGACCTATGTGGTCATAGATAGGGGGTCAGCTTGTGTTCAGCCCACCTCACAATTATGGGCAGGGAAGAGGATATGTGGCGGTGTAGTCTTCTAGGCATTCTGTTGTTATCAGGGATTTTATTGCTCCAATCATTGTAACTATTAGAGTCTATAGTTGAACAAGAGGATTCATTGACTCCTTTTCTACACGGCTCTGCAACTTCAGTATGGTTTTGTGTATTTTGTTTTTTGTTGATATATAAGAAGGTACATATTTTGGAAAATGTTAAAAATATTAAACAATTTCATGTTGAGATATTTGCTAGGAAAGTCCATCTCTGGGATGTATGTATAAGTGTGTGTGTGTGTGTGTGTGTGTGTGTGTGTGTGTGT